>JABFPJ010000006.1:30143-130147 GCA_022817425.1 Gryon sp. ZL-2020 | reverse complement strand
TTTCATCAGATTACTTGATCAGGACCATATCAATTCCTAGCGTTACACACATATAATATCCTAATTTAAAAATCTAATTATGGCCAGATTAGGTACTGTGGTTTCCTGATCATGGCCACATCAAAACGCAATTGCAATTTTTACTAGGGATATCATAAATATAATACTTCCTTTTTTAATTATACTTCAAAATTAAAAGTATGCATCCTTTACGAATCAATTTTAATTAAAAACAGTAATTGTATTTCAAATGACAATAAACCATCCAATTTTTTGCTGAAAATAATTTACATGGTATTTCTTTACAGAAGAATAATTTTATAATTACAATTTATTAACATATTTGAAGCGAAAAAATAATAGAGTCAATTTCATACGTATAATTGTACGCATAACGCAATCAATGGTTTGCCCTCGAACTGAAAGAATAAGATGTTCCGCGGTCAAGTATATGTACGCGTTGTAAATTTGCGGCGCGACGCATATGTATGCACGTTACAGTTTACGACGCTCTCCGCCTTCTTAGCCGGCCGGACGCCGCCGCCACTGCGTCGGACTGCATTCGTTAACGCACAATAGCATCGACCGGTTAATTACGAGTTAAGGAGGGAATAAGGCCGAATCCAGTTAACGAGGTCTCACGCGGCGAGGCCGATGATAGAACCCTCGCAGATCACGATAAATCACTGATTTAGCGTGGCAGCCGCGCGATAAGAGCTACACGGCCAAGAAATTAAAGTGACGAGCGCGAAAATCCCCGAACAAAGTTTTTCACCCACTCGCATACAGCCATCCTTTCTTGCAATGCCGTTTTTTACGCCGCAATGCCCCCGAGATGTGCCCTTGATATTCAACCGTTTAGCTAATTATTTTCTAAGTTTTATAGCTTAAATCTATAATTATTTGCTAATTGTACCTGCAAGATAAATATTTTACAAGTTCTTTGGTATTTCAGCACGTTTTTATCGTCCTTATAGTATTATTAAACATTTGCATTTATTGAAAAAGTAATTTTATAATACAAAGTTTTTTTTTCATTCAATGGATATTATTTAAATAAACATTAAATATTAGTACGAATGATTTGTTAATGTTAAATTATAATTTGAAATAAAAAGGATTTTGCTGCTTGAAAGAGCTTTAACGTTTATTAACAATTTTCTCAACATTAAGTTCCATCAAAAACAATTTATTCTTTTGATTACTGTCAAGGACTTTACATCAACTCTTAATATTGAATGAAACGCGTGAGAAATGTAAGCAGCCTAATAATCACGCCTGTTAGGCATCTCCTTAAACGTTCGACAAATTGACTACTGCATATCATTAAACAACTAACACATCCGGTTGCTAGCTAAATTTACGAACATTTACCTTATATGATCATAAAATTAACCTTAACTACTTTTCAATCAATCAATTAGCTCCGGGTCGCAACTATCCATCATATCCCACCCAATGAGTTGAAATACGATATAGTAGTATTACAAAATATCATTTGCCGCTGAAAAATGTTGTAACTCTCTCTTCGACAGACAAAAAAAGCGTCTTCCAAAACGCTTCGTGACTAGTTTTGTGTTATAGGTACAGGCAATTTTATCACGCATTCGGAACTGCCGGTTAATCAAGTATTGCGGAATAAAAAAATACCGACAACGATTTCATGATTGATACCCTAAGAGGATACATTGTATGTTGTAGGGCTCAGTAATGTGCGTAGCATCAAATCAAAGTACGATGTAATTGAATTAAGCTGGAATTTGAATGATGGACCGGAGGATTTTGTATTGACGAATGTGTGTACATCCAGTATACACACTGTCTATTAATGCGAAGTAAATCTATAAATAGGTATATACGTTTGCGCGGTTGTTACAGATACAGCGCGTATAATTATTCTGAATAGTTTAAGCTTCTCCGTGAGACTGGAACACCGTGTACTTTGCATAACATTATGTGCACCTTGTCGGTTACGCACTGCAACTGTTGCCGAGCGAGATAGAGCGAGAAGATTAATCGACGCTTCTAGATAACTATCTTCATAATCAAGAATCCACCAAGCTGTTTGCAACAGTTCCACCTCGAAATATGATAACGTTTGTACTTTTCTAAATTGCAATGATATGTTCGCGTCGATATACACAAAGACCATAGCGTGCCTGCCACAGTGATGTTTACATTTCAAAACGGAAGCCGCTCATTGATAGACGAACTGAAATTGATATTTAAACAATTAACTTTTCATACAAGTGTCATTTTACTAAATGAACGTACGATGAAATGGATATCCTGGAACAGGATAAGGTTGAGGATTAATAGTTTTATCAGAATTGTTCATTAAAAAAGAGAATATCAAACTAAAAAATGAATAATTAAAAAAATATATTTCTGTGAATTTTTATATTATTATAGTTATTTAAATCTTTCAAAAATACATGTAATCGAACATAAATATTCGATTTTTTTATATATTAGATTCTACTTTGTTTTATAGACATCATAAAATATTTCTCCCGACATTTTAAAAATGGAATTAAAATGATTTTTTTTACATTTCTTTTGCCATATATAAATATTGCGAAACATCTGTCAAGATATATGATTTCTATATACAATAATTTGTTAATTTTCTCTAATGATAATTAATTGCGCATCTAATTTTAATTATTATTAGTATTATAAATCGCGGCTGCTTAAGAATGCTGATATAATTTTCATGAGCGATTACAAAATTCCGCGCCCATTTTTGCATAAGTCAACTTCCCTAATTTCACCCGTACAGCTGCAGAATGATTTTAATTAAATTTCATATCCTTCGTAATTCAACGATTAAGTTACGATCCTGTTAATTTATCGCAGCCAGCCGTAATAACGTGTAACTTGGATTTTTCTAATGAATAATATATACATGTAAATCGATCGGCTAAGTACATGTAATGATTCGTTATTGCTCTCGAGCGCGCAAGCAATTATTCAGTTTACAAGAGCGACCTCGGAGCACATTTTGCGATTTCAGAATCGACTGAATCATTGCGTTATTTATGGATGTTGCTATCTTTCGAGAGTGCAGTGGTCATGACGTTCGCACATAAGTAAGCATATGCTTTATAACCCCGACCTAGAGAGCTGAATGCGCGCCCATTTCTTCCGCGCCGTGTAATACATAAGTGAGAGTGAAACGTAGAGCGAATAGGCGTACGTGTGTACCAACATACGCCAACTTAGACGCGTATTACCGCGAGTGCGTGAAAGTAAAGTGTCGCGTGCGTCGAAGCATTTTTTTTAAGATCTCGCCGATGTTTGTCAACATCATGTTGACATAACTTTACTTATTAACTATTTTTTTTAACAACTTGAATATCAATTTATCAAAGCGGAAATGAAATTTTCTGTATAATTTTACAAGTTTTTACTGTCGTTATTGTCTGTTTAATAAATAAAAATGTTTCCTGTGAAACAAACATTAAGCTTTTTATTTCTTAGAGTATTTTTTTATACAAGCACGTACAAATATAATATTTACAAGTTATTCACTCGCAAAGATAGAATAGATAAAACAAACTAGTTTATGCAAATAATAGCATTAGAATGCATACTAGCAACAATTTGAATATCTGAAACGAGCGTTTGTGTATCTCGTGGTAGAAAGAGTTTTCTTACAGCTATAAGAGGTTTCAATTAATAATTTTTTGTTATTCATTGAAGGGTTGTCAATTTAACACCCGTTAAGAAGTCACCGAAGCTTACACGAAAGGATTATCGAGAGTGGATGCAGCTGATTTATGAAGACAGTTCTTCTAATTTATCAAAGCCAAATAATGAAAGACAAGAAAGAAGGATCAGGATCCCTTCACAGTCGAATATTCCCGAAATGGATGTTACGAAAATATACCCAAGATTTGCAGTGTTGCCGTGTCTCCGATTGGCAAGTTATGTTTATAACATTTGTATTTTAATATCTTTTTATTGAAAAAAAGTTAACAAATTAAATAACAGCAAAAAGCATTAACGAATCGCAACTTTTTTCATATTTTTATATCGATAATGGTTATTTTGCAAACACTCATATCAAATCACGTGTTGTAACGCAAAAAGAGAATAAAAACTGAATTTGATTTGCGTAAATTTCTATCGCTTCAATTTAATAAGCAATTCATGTTTATCGTCTCTGTGATACGATAATTTTTTGCATTGGCAACACTGGATAAAGATGCACACAGGGAGTGGCCTTTTTGCAGATTCTCCGGACGGCTGTTTTGCATTTTACATCGACGAAAGATTTGGCCATTACGCCTACCTTTGGTATCTTTCGTTAGTGTCCTTTTTTCACGTCAACCCTCTTTTATTTCTGGAACGCAACGATAAGGAAGTAGCCATGACAAAATCCCAAATTAATACCGCATACAGTAACTTGAATCTTACGTCAAATATTTAGGAGGATTTAAACTGTAAATGTAAATGTTAAATACAAAAGTATGCAAACATAAAAAAAAGGATAAGTGAATTAATCTTACATCGTTTGAAATATATCGGAAGACATTTTTAATAAAAGTTAAGTACGATTAACGAAATATAGTTATACATCTGTATTAAAAAGAATCATATATTGTCAATATATTCTTCATATATTAACAATATAACAATATATGATTTCTTGAATTATATATGTTTTATATATGGACAATATACAATCCTTTTTACTAAGGAAAAATTATAGTTAGTAAGTTAAATATCTATAGATGCTTTATGTTATTATAATACATACACGTATATATATAATTAAAATTAATTTTTCTTCAATAAAATATGTTCATTTAACATTTCTGTGGTGATTCGATCTATGTGTTATGATTTTACGTATTTTGAAGACTTCCATCTGTTAATATTAAAATATTACTTGAAAAAAGAAAATTTCAGAGGCAAACTATTTTATACAATCCAAAGTTGCATGAGTAGCACATTGAAATATTTGTTTTACAGCAAACTTTTCCATCTTTTGGTCATTCATTTGAAAAGCATAAGTTTGCATCTTCCCATGATACTCTGTTCGTAAACATCTTTTTTTTACGACAGATCGTTTTCTTTATTTATGTAAAATGATTCGATTATGCGATGCATGGGTTTCTGGGATTCAAGCTATTACTTTACTTTCGACGTTTCTCCTGCGCAACAACATTCATCGTAACTCACAAGCGTTTTACGAGTTCGCATAAAAGTCTGCGCACGAATAATCGCCCTCGATTTTGCATTCAGTAACACTGAAGAAAATCGGGGTAAAACAAATTATGTACGAATCAGCGGACGAAAACGAAAAGCAATCAGCTGTCGATTTCGTACATGTTTGCGCGAGTTACTCAATCGATCGGTGATAAATACGTCTTACGGATTTCACAATCGGCGTTAAATTTTGGCACGATGATTAATGTACATTTTTTTAAAGTCAAGTGATTGAGAATCGTCAATTAAAAATGCAAGTATTCACAATTGTGTAAATGAAGTTTCATTACAAATCATGTGGTTCAACAGTTTTCCGCTTGCAATGTTTTCTTTCGTGTGCTTTTTTGTGTAAAACTTCTTCGATAGAACGGAAGAAAGATAATCGCGACAATAAAATAACGCGAGAAAAGCACTTGTGAGCTTACGATTAGGTGCATGCACATACGAGTTTGATGTATCATTACGCATAATCATATTCAATTATACTTTATTCTTATTGAAAACGTCGGTTAACCTCGCTACCAGTCTGCTGCATTTGAACGTTTTCAATTATAGATGATAAAAAGCTTTGATTTCTTTGATTGATATTTTATAAGTAGACTGACGCGAACTGTTCATACGTATGATAAGTTAGCATTCAATCAGAATCACTGTGCTATTATGAAAATTATGGTGTTGGAAGGAATAATTAAAGCAATACAAAAAATAGAAAAAACGAAATAAAATACTATTTTTTAAATGATTCTATTGAAAGTCTGGTTATATTTATTTTTAATTGAGTTAAAAAGATCATTGTATATAATTGTGAATATAAATTTGCATTAAATAAATAATAATTTTAAAGTTAAACATGAATTAAAAAGTGGTAAGTTGAACCTTTTTTTTAATATATCTTTCGTTCACATATTTTGAAACAAACAAAAAATTAAGGCTAGACAGTTGAATAGAATTTGTTATGTATTCGAATCCACGGGAGTTTGGACTCACGCGGCCTCTCTGTGTGTTGTTTCTTTAATTTTAACCTTCACATTCCGGTCACAAAATTACTACCTACCCTAATAATAAATAGTAGACGTAGGTCTGATCAAATTTGTGTAACAAATAATCAATAAGCCACGAAACCTTAGTCGTGTTCTCGCAGAACTTGAAAATTTAAGTGCTGTTTTCTAAATCGCAACGCTCAGTAATAATCGGTCAAGATCACACAAATCTGCATTTTTCGTGTCTTCTTCTTCCTGGATTTGCAGGTAGCAAAGTATAGGTTATTTAATAGTAAAATTATAGTGCAACTGCGTTTTTATTCTTGCTTCTGAACCAAATGAGTTGACTAATTTGATTTTTTTTGCAAAGTCTATTCAAAAATGTTGAACCTTATGTAATTTTAAAAGATTTTGAGCCAAACATTATAATAATAACAAATCTATAATTGTATTTTAATTTTAATTCAACCTACATCATCGATAACCGCAATGATTTTAGAAAATCAAAGAATACAAAAATGTAAAATGTGTTAAATGGAAAAAGTTGAATTCACGAAACAATCTGATATAATTTATCTAGAATAAGTAGAAATTCTAAGAAATATAAACTTCATCAAATGACTCGCGTGACACAAACCTACTTGAAGATAATTTAGCTGAAAATTAAAGTGGCTTTCCGCGACTCGCTAGATCTTATCTGGAAATCCAATTATGTGTCAATTTCATTAACCTGAAAAACCCTTGTTAATCGACATTAAAAAGAATGATGACGACAGTTATAATAATGTCATCGTTTTTTTACTTTAATAATCTTAATGTTAGCACTACTAGTTTACTTCTGTTAGAAAATATGAAGTAGAGAAATGAGAAATGTGCGAATATATGTTAGATATAAAAAACATACATTTAGTATTTTTTTATACTTTGTTATTTTTTACGGTTAAAAAAAATATAAATTTTCTTCATATAATTTAAACCAATACTTCTATTTATATTATTTCCGTGAGATTCAAGTAATATAAGTCAGACTTACAACTGTGTGGAGTGTTAGATTTATGGAAATTCAATGCTTAAAAGAACATACTATTATACACGATTGATAAATTCATTTTATGGGAATCCAATATATGAGCAGCATCATATAAAAATCAATAATTTTATCTGCCGATTGTAAGATCATTCATATGAAACTTGGTATTATCCATATTTTGTTAAATATATTTACTGATGGTAAAATAAAATCGTAAGTAAATGTCTCACTTTTCATGTTGAAAGTAGAAATGTAGAAAAATCTCAAAAGGCTATATCTTCGCTAATAACAATGATAGATGTATGATAAATCAGTGTTCTCAGCTAGTGAAATCAACTGCATTATACAATGTTTTGTGTAAAATTCAATTTATCACCTTTAAGGTATAAAAGTAAACAGATTCAACAGCGTTACTCTAAATCACGTTATAGTAATATACGTTTGTAATTACCATATTTCATATCAAAATATACCACGAGAAGCGTTTAAATTACAAGTGATTTATTTGAAAATCAAAGCACATTTAATGTGAATTCTCGAAGCATAGCTTCAACTGAAAAATACCATCATTGTTAACCCTGGCGCCAAGTTCATGATTACTTGATCTAATCCCGTGCAATTAGTCGTGTAGTGTAGAGGGAAATTCCGGCAAATACAATTTCCCGCGGTAGATTTATGGGTCTGAAATGAACGCGACCTGTTGTTTAGTATTATCTAACAGAGAAGAAAACATCTGCTAGTAACCTACTAAACTACAGCGGCAGACAATGAGGACAATGAATCTCGGATCTGCGGTGTGACTTGTGACTCGCGTGCAATGCTATATCTACGCGGCACTGAGAGAAAGCTACATCTTTCTCTCTTTCTTCTCGCCAATCGGCGCTCTTCGTTGCGAATTGTGCTCGGGAGAATCCCGCTCCTATAGCCGCTCTGTCCTTATCTAATGCAACGACAGTTAAATTGACGCGCTCTCGCTTGCTCGCTAGCAAATTCTAGGCAACTTTTCCTCGACCGCTTATCGAACTCTCTGGCAGAACCTACGAGTGTTATACACATGCAACGCCGTGTATTTGTAAATGCTGCTGAGACACGAGGATTGGCGGTTACGTCACAAGTCACTGCCCGAGTCTGCTTAACGTCGCCAACGGCTTTGTCTTATTAGATTAGATGCTTTTGCTCGAAATTGAACGAAAACATTATAATAAAATCAGAAGATATCTGCAGTTTGATGATAAACAAAGAGAAGACAAGTTTTACTTTAACAAAAAGTTATCTGTTGAACTTACTTTTAGTTTAATTAAATTGATTATTTATTTTATATCAAATTTAAAACAGTCTAATTTTATTTTATTAAGTGAATTTTTAAATATAATTAAAAACAAAAACTGAGCAAATATATGTGAATCGTATGTATAGTATATATTTCTTTATCTTGCAAAATTTGAAAAATTGATGATATTCATTTAGACGACAGTTAAGTTTCGTTGTATTGTACCATTTCATCGTGCTGACTGAGACGTATATTTTCAAATTATATTTCACTGCGAAGATTATACATACGTTACTGATGCCTTTCATTTTATAACATGTTACTATGTCATGTCATATCACGACATGCCATGTCATGTCTTGTAGTTTTCGTTACCTCGTCTATAGGAAAAATATAGTTTAATATTTTTTTTTAATTTCTTAATATAAATTTTAAACGAGTATAATACTCCCGTTTAAGATTTATCATTTCACCTAAAGAAAATTACAAAATTGTACTAAACAAACAAAAGTAATCTCACAGAAACTGTTAATGTAACGCAATAATAACATTTTTATAATCAATCTCAACTATGAATCATAAAATAATACAAAATTATTATAACAATAAATTAGAAAAATGTAGATAGAAATAAATGTTGATAAAAGCCATTTTTCTTAACGAACAAAAATGATATAATAAAAAGATCTTCAACGCTGATGTTTAGCAAATTTCTCCAGTTTGATTAAAAAAATCACATATAAGAAATCTTTATATCTTTGATATATAATTGAATTGACCTTAAAGTGTTATGGAAACGATTATATATATATTAATATTTTGTACGGCTTTATTTTTGATTTGTAGATTTAAGAAGAAGATTGGATTTACGAATGCGTTTATTTTGCAGCTAACGATTTATACGAGATATACAAGGTAATTGTATAAGACTTATAACCGATATCTTATAAATCGTACAATGACAGGAGAGAAGAAAAGACGAACTTTTGAAACGATGACCTCGAAATAATCTAACATCACGTTTTATATAATATCTCAAAGAGTTCCTCTATCGACTTACGAATTGATGTTCAGATTCAGTTTTTTAATACTACAAATTATACCCATATATAAATTTATACTCATTAGGTAATAAAAATAATGCAACTAAATGAACTAAATCTTTGCGGAAATAATATTTTTATGATATTTATGAAGATAATGATTAAACTATTACTTTTCCTAAGTTGACTTACTTTAGATAATTTCGCTTGCAATATTTAACGTAAATTGATATACAATATCTATATTAGATAAAATCTTCAAGCTGCTAAAATATACAATTCTTTAGATACCGTGAATATTTGCAACTTGCAGAATAGGTAAGACATTTACTGAATGTAAACTTGCGTAACATATTTATAAGTTTGAAAAGGAAAAAAACTCGACCTTATATTCTATTAATCAGTAACTTTCTTTTCCGGCAAAATTGTTTAATATATCATGTGCAGATTTATATTTACTTAGTTAATATTTTTTCATTGATCCGCCAAATGTTTTATATAAATTAAATGCAGCTTACCGATGCGCATCGTTTGTCTTGATAGCGAAATTATGTACATAATTGAATAAAAAATATGAACTAAATTATTTAAGTCTTACATATGGAATTGACATGTATATCAAACGTACTTTTTTATTTTATTACATGAATTTCAATATGTTTATTACAATTACTGATTCTCAACAAAGACAAGAAATATAATTTCCAATTCAATTAGACTCAACAAAGAAAAAAAGTTCATCGGTATATTATCGCGCGATAAATTTTTTGTTATTCTTTTTTCAAAATCGCACGCTACTAAAGTAACCAAGTGTTCAAATGTATAAAACGAATTACGTTTCATGAAATTCAATTAAAATGTAGAATAAATTGCATTTTACTGGCTAATTAACAGTTAACCCATACCACTTAAGTGAGATTCCTGCGACTCTTAAGTATTTAATTTTCTATGCCTACACGAATATGAATAAATATGCTTTGATGCCCTTGCACACAGATACCTATAAAAAAGAAAATACGATGAATAAAAAAAAGGAACTCGCTTTTACCTTCAAGTAAAATAACAGTATAGTCTCATGCATTTTTCATAATATTATTTTTGTCTGACAGTTTGCGTGAAAATGCCAAGATATAAATATGTTTTTCGTATATAATTTAATAAGGATGTTCGAGATTTAATACCGAGACATGTACTATGCGATAGCAAAAATTCCAAGACATCTGTTAATGCGATTTGATAAGGAAATTTTTTAAATGACGTTTAAAGTGGCCTTATAATACCCCTTTTTGAAAGAAAAAAATTGCAATCAAAGTGATCACACACAAAAGAACATTTGACTTTGCTACTTTTGTATCTGTATTACAAAAGGAAATAATTTCGTTTAAGTTACTACATTAGTTCTTGTGGCAAATCGTAGTTGTAAGTTGCCGTAATTATTGCTGCCAAGGCGTTTTACTCGCGGACGCGTCTAATGGCTTAATTAATGAACCTATTAAAAAGTTAATCACCACCCTTACGCCAGTGTAATAGACGCCATTATCTATTATGTTTAATCAGTATGCATATTCAAGCAAAATGGCGCTTCGGTCATGTCATTTCGATTGCCGTAGACTTGACACTGAAACTGACACTGAATATTTCTATAGTCTCAGTATTTTTCAATCTTTTAATTTCAAGAAATTTTTTTTATATTCAATTTTACAAATTAAATATAACAAATGTTTAATATCATTTGCATTTCAAATTTTGAAATACAGAACTTTTATTTTTGAAAATATTGTATCTCAAGATACACCTCAAATCTGTCCAATTTGTAGTAACTAGTTTGTTTTTTAATTTTACTTCTTTAAATATATTTTTGCTTATGTGATGGTGTTGTGATTTACTTGATTTTTTTTTTCATTCCAAGTCGAAAAGGCAATTAAAGTGTCTGGCGCCGATAAAAGGTAACATTGGCTTCTAAACGCTGTCGAAATGACATTAGCTGGCGCTCGGGAGACTGGCCTTTTTATTCATTTATTCTAACAGCTTCTCGCAACATGTGCGATGCCCATTACTTGGACGCACGATGCACACGCGCGTCTGTCCGGTCGTTATACATATACATAGAAGCTGGTATAGCCGTTTCTGACTCGCGTATCGTTTGTAATTACTCCTTATTTGCTTTACCTAATGAGCGTTTGATTGGCTTTGTCATTTACTCTAGACGCTCATTACTTGCTTTTCTAACGGGGCGCTTGATACGTCCCGCAGTTCCTGCTCTATTAAGAACGGCTAAATCTATTAGACGGAGCCTTTGTCGAGTTGATCACAGCAACTTGATAATGTCATTACAAACTCTTTTACACAAAAAATATTCGAAGAGCAACAAATTGTAGTTCACAATCGATCTATTTGTCAGTTTTTTAACAACGACGAGCGAAAAAGAAATTATTCACAAAATACTATTCTTATTTATCAATTCCTTTTGCAGAATTGATAAAAGTCATGTCATTTATATCAAAATGTTGAAAACATTATTTGAAACAAGTATTTAATGTTTATTATTTAATATGCTTATTTAAAAAGACATACATTATATTGAGCGAATTTTAATTTGATGATTATAAAAACAAAAAATAATTTGAATGATGGTTATATTATTATACAAAAAAAATAAATATGAAATTGAGTATCCGTTGAAAAATCACTTAAAGTAGTGCAATACATGGCTTTTTGAATTAAAAAGTGAAATTCCGGTATCATTACCATTACGGAACTATTAATTTATCCGTGCATTGCACATAATCGTTCTTATTAAAACAAGGGTCAATTTGCGTCGGGAGCGTATACATCTCCACGCGATAACACCACTGGTACATATAAGTTGGACGCATCGGTGCGAGATTCTCTCGCGTAACCGCGAACCTATCGTTGTGCGATCTTCACGCCGATGGCGCCTACCGCCGTGATCGACGTTAAAAAAATGCGTTAATTGCTCCCATTTTATTCCTCTAAGTTGCATCCCTTCAGGCGCGAGACGGAGTGTTGACTAATTCAATTATAATCTCAAAGAGTAATATAATTTTTCTAAACAAAAAATTGCAATTCAACTAATTATATTTTTTTTATATATATTAAAATTTTAAACTTTAATACAGGACATTTTTCATATTTAATGTTAACGTTAAATGTTAACAAAAGCAGTTAGTTTACTAAAAGGATTTTTTAAGTGATAATAAATGTAATCAATCTTAAATAATATAAATATATATATATATAATTCTTCACATAAGACATTACGTGATTTTAGGTGTCTGTACCGTATAACAATGTAGAGTAGCGCCTTAATGAAAGCTTGGCCAAATAGATTCTGCTTCCTGTCGGGACAACAGATCGTGCATACTAACTCGACAACTACCGTTAGTCCATTGGTTGATATCGCGTCTCTACAAAAGTTATCCGTAACAACATCCAATGTACATAACCCTACTTCCTTTCGCGTGCGTCTGTATCCTGTAACGCGCGAATTCATTTCTTCTGCTCTTCCAGTATACATGCTGCTTGATTTATACTCAACGCAAAGAATTGTCGATTTTAGGTAAACAATGGAATTCGTCGAACAACGCTCGATCTAGTTAAATGTGTATGTGCTGTTACTTGTCAGATTACGGGAATTCATTTCTCTTTTGATTTATTTCTAATACTTGTTTTAAAAACAAATTAATGCAAAAAATATACTTGAAAAATATCATTTATATTCACATATAAAAGCAATTAACAATTTCATAATCTAAAACAGAAAAAAAGAATAAAAGATGATAATGAAAATGTCACGTCAAATCGAAGAACCTTCTTTGTTGTATAGAAAGACATAAAGAACTTGATTCAGCGAAATTCGAGACGAACAGTGTGTTTTGAATACAAATCAGCGTTTAATCTTGTGTTGCATGTGATAGAAACTCTGAACAGACTTTTTTAATTACAAAAATTATTCAGTGCTAGAATATATAAAAGAAAGGACAAAAAAATCTGCCATCAAATGTGTTTTTGACGTAACTTTAATCTTATCTAGGAATATAAAGGAGCACCCAATTATAATAGAAACCGAGTTTTTATACGAATATGTGCAGTGAAGGATATAATACAACACGACACGTATAGTCTCTCGAGTGGGAAAAAACGCGAGTGATTCGGAGGATCAAAAAGTTTCACGATTCGAGGACATCGCCCGTTCGCGGAACTGAAGTCCCGCAAAACAAGCGTTGAGCACCGGGTACTCGTGGCATTTAAATGTTAGAGCACTGGTATTTTGCCAGCGTAATCCTCAAACCACTCTCTGACGGACGCATTGCGAAAGTTTAAATGCCATCAAATGTTTTGTTCACATTGTAGACATGCGCATGCATACATTATTTGTGTAACACGCGATGGTCCGCTGTCAATGCATGCATCTGCAAGCAATTTTTGCAAATGTTACGATAACTTTATTATTGTTCATAATTAATTGGATAACAACCTCGACACCTTTGTGAATAGCGCTTAATTTTACAGCGCCATAACTTAATCTTCGACAAATCGATTTAACACCATCAGATAAAAGTCATTTCATCAATACCGATTTGTTGCGATAATTTGTATTTGGATGATCATTTTCAAGGCATCGTTTATTGTTTTGTTCTTATATTGTTTAAGAAATTCCGGCAGTACGTGGAAAACGTCAAGCGCGGCGGGATTCGATACGATACAAACATCGACGTTCGCAAAGAAGCAAAATTAGCCGTTCACTATGTACAGTTACGCATTAAACTAACAAGACTTACTTCCGATTATAGTGAAGACTCTATTGTTCTTTGGGGGAGTAGACGTCGGTAGTGTCGGTGCTTTTTAGTACTCTTTTCAGTCCTCCAACAGATCGGCATTCCCGGTATACTACGTACCTATTTATCTATCTATTCAGTCGCCCGCTATAATACACGATAGATCCTGCCTGTTATCTGCCGCGTGTTCGTCTTCATCATGTGCAATCTATTTGCACGGGAATAACATTTCATGAAAAAACGATCCCTCATTCGCTATCAGTTTCGTTGTAAATTATTCATTTGTGATCGTTAAAATCACCGTTCTTCTCTCTTTGTTCCGTCACGACGGTAATTAAGATATTTCTTCGGTTTTACATTACACTATTTATAAGTTAAGTGAAAAAATATACTTTATAAAAGTATAAGTATGTATTGCTTGTTGAAATAAAAGTAAAAGACGTGGACATTTAACTTATTAGCAGAGCATGAATTTATGATGAGAATTAATAAAGTGCTTAAGTACGGTTCATTATTTAATATATATTATTTTTTAATATATAGTTTTTTTATCTACGAATTACTTAAAGTATAAGTAAAATTGCTACATATTTTACACATACACCTTTCATTTACTGTACTAACTTAAGTAAAATTGAGTTAAATATCTATTTTTATATGAGCTTATACACACTCTCAGAAATAATATGTTAACCATAAGAATACCATCTTTTTAAAGCAATTGATTTTAACATAAAGTGATTTATGATATGTTTAAGATTATGCTATCTACCTAGTAAATAGCGCAGATTTTAAGTCACGCACATTAATAGTGTTACTATATGAAGCAACATCTACTCTCCATTTCAGGATTTGTTCTTATACGAAGAAGATTTGATTTTTAGAATGAGTCGTATAGAATGCCGTCTGTTGTGTGATGTTTTTAAATTAAATCATTAAATTATGTAATTTTCAATGAAGACAAAATATTCTTTCCATAACATTATCTAGAGTTAACGATTTTATTCTTCTAACAAGAAGAAGAATTACTTTTATCAAAATATTTAGCGGAAAATAATTTTCTGATGTGCAGATTAAACAGGATATTTTTTTTATAAAACAGCAAAAATTAATATAAAATATACAACTTTGAATAATTCAAAGAAATATATTTTGAAGAATTAATAAAAATTGATTATTTGACATGTTATTATACAAAAGTAATTTACATTAACAATAATGAAGTAAAACGGAGTTAAAGATGAAGAATATTTCCCATGACTACCGAATGTTCATTCTGCGAAAGTGTTCGCGCGCAGTCATAATGGCTCGTTTCGCCCGACCTGGATCGAGCGAGCAAGCATCTTCCACTTATTACGGATTGATGACTTCATTATCTTGCCATTAGTTATCGTTGCTATTACTGTCACATTTACTTACGCGAAGGCTCATCCAGGCGAACATGAACGAGCGCACATCCTGCTGTTGCATCGCGAAATAAAAAAAAACGG
This sequence comes from Gryon sp. ZL-2020, assembly GCA_022817425.1. Classification (NCBI taxonomy): domain Eukaryota; kingdom Metazoa; phylum Arthropoda; class Insecta; order Hymenoptera; family Scelionidae; genus Gryon; species Gryon sp. ZL-2020. The sequence goes on along the minus strand of JABFPJ010000006.1, from coordinate 114,318 downwards.
TCCGAACGTACCGGGTCGCTTTTTCGATGCCAAGTCCCGGTTTCGAGTGTTTAATTTCAGTAAACGCAGTGATAAAGTAATCGGCTTGCGTGCACACTGGCGTGACTGCACACATGCGCGATTTCTCGATCCCAATGAAGACGTGGGTTAAGCTAAGGTTCTGGTTAGCGCAAACATACGTTCAAGTACGGGCACCCCGTACGTCCAAGCGCGAAAGGATAAATATCCGCGATCGGCGATTTATTTGAATTCTTAATGGCCGACGCGGCGGAGACGAAGCGCTCATGTTCCGCGGCGTCGGGTGCGTTTCGTTCTGCGAGAGATAAACTACGAGACCTCTGCGCCACAAAAAGCTGCGATACCGTTAGATCGCGCGCTTAATGGATTTTCGCTCGTTCGCCACTTCTCCCCTTAAAAGTGAGACATTCGTGGGAATCGGCCATTTAACCCGTCCATTTTCGAAATACCCGCGATTAACTATTCCGCGCCGTTCCTCGCCTTCGGCATAAGATGAGTGTGAGATAACTTGCTAATTGTCGCTGCTCTTCACGCTACCGTACACTTGGGTCAGAAAGAGTTAATTTTCTAATTGAATAGCCATCGATGCGTACTTACTTCTTTTCATTTACTTCGCAAATTTGAATGCTACACTCTAATTGACATTTTAATAATATATTTTATTTTATGCAATGGCTGTTTTTGTTGTTGAAAATGCAATCGCAGATGTAAATGTTTAATTAGTCAGTTATGTTTTATATAATTTTCAATGCATGTGGGAATTTCAAGTCAATCGAATGTAAGAACGTTATGAATTTCTTTTTATCTGAAATTTTATCTAAAAATTCCGGCTGTTTTAAATGAATATTGAAATCATTGAAATATATATTTATTACACCAAATAATTATATTACATTTTAACTCTTAGAAAGTGAGCAGTAACAAACGATTGAAAATAATATTAAATTCTCTATTTTAGTTCATTTAGATTTGATAATATTAGGTCATATCGTAGGAAATTAAAAAATACATTTTTATACATGTAAACAGTTATAATATATAATTAGAAAACATTGATATTCCAATCAAATATGAAATTTGACATTGTAAAATGAAATGTCTTAGCCCTGCTTACCAGTCCGATTAATAATAACTAGAGCAACTGACTGGAAATTATGATATCAAATCATTTTACGGTCTCAACCATAAAAAGTGATTCACGAGATTATCTTTAACTACTCCATTATCAATCAGCATCTGTGTTGAGTTTGCCAGAACAAGTCAAAAAGTAAATAGACCATTGGTCAGTCTGTCTCAACATATCGCGAATTATCTTAGCGACAATAACTTGAACCGTTTCTGTTCCGCTTTCCTGGCATTAGCAAATAATCCCAAGTATACGCTTATTTGTTATCGCCGTTAAGTGACACATTTACAAAAGTTTTGTTTAAAAAATTCGAATCTCATCTCTCACGCAAGGAACTCTTTTATGAAAACAGAAAAAAATGTTTCTGAATTTATCACAGATTTCGTTCATTATGTAGTTTACAAAACATATAAATCTGTTTTGTAAAGAAAACAATTCGAAAATAAATTGTCATTTGCGTTTTTAATCAACAAAAAGAAAGTTTAAATTTTTCAAAGAAATAATACAGGATTTTTAATTTAACCTAACCAGTTTTCTGAGTGAATATACCTTATAATAATCATTCGAAGGTTTCAAAATGAAAATAGGTTTTCAAGCCGGATTAAAGTAAGTCAAAAAAGTTGATTTCCGTTTACACAATTTTGGCATAAATTATGCAAAGCAAAATTAAATGGAAAGCTAAGTGTCTCCTTAACGAAAAGTTGACTTTCGTTTGTGAGTGTGCTGGGGTCATATGTTGTATTTCTTTCTTCATTGGATTCACTTGCATACCACATGTTTACGATGTGAATTTTGTCGCCCAGTTGGATGTCGTCATTTTGGCATATTTTTGTATTTTGCATAGCTCTTTCTTGACGTTCGTATTACGATATATAATGGGTAAGTACGATGGGAATAACGGACATAATGGCCGCGAGGTCTGTCGTATACATCGGTGACCTGGTAGCGCAATTCATACGCATTTATCTTCGTATCGCGTAGCCTCACCCACTAGTCCGGCACTAGAAGTCTACCGGCGAAAAATGATTACGAGGGTTTGATAAAGACAGATACTGACTGTACAAGCAAGACAAAGATGAAGTCGATGAGGATGAGGTCAAATGAAACGCAGACGGTATCGTAAAGCGCGGACATAAATTGTTTTCCATGGATCGTTATTTGCACAACTAACAGTAAATTTTTCTGCAAGTCGACTCGTTTCCCAGCCAGCTTGAATTGAAATCGTAATCAAGTCGCGACGAAGGAAATAGTGGTGATGGAGATGCCCTGCCGCTTGCCGATTTGAAAAATAGTTCGTATAACAGGTTGCGATTGAAACAGATGTTAATTGGTGTAGAATTAAGCACGATGAAATCTGATTTCATGATACTTTTGGACAGATCAGTTTATGGTCATGACAAAATAAGATAAATAGCCTCTTCGGAAAAGAACAAGTCGTGATTAGAATTGCATGTAACCAGTTTTTATACTTTTTGTATGTTGAAAATTGTTTATGTTGTAATTCTACTAATAATTTAAAGAAAATGTATGTAAATACAAATTTATGAAATAATTGTTAACATAATATAAATAGATTATTGAAATTCTTTCAATATTTTCCACAATTAAAAGAACAAAATACCTACATATATCTACATATCTACATATCTGTATAAAATTTCTTCATATGTCAATTATATCAAGTTTACGATATCGATGTTACAGTTAGATTAAAATAGTCAGAATCTATTATTTACTCTTAATTAACTTTTTGATCCAACAAAATACCCAAACGCAACCATTTAAATCCATCATATTCGATTAGATCACTCGTTAGAGTAGAATTAAGTAGACCTTGACATATCTGCTTGTATCTCATCAGATCGATCTATGATCACTGGAATGCAATGTGTGAGTCAAATATGAGAAGATCTAAACGTCTATTTTAAGATCTGATTAGATTCATTGGAAGACAACAAATTTCAGCTAGACAAGAACAAATCTAGCATCAAATCTAGACCATTTGTTGCAGACTGCAAATTTGGAGTCAGTGAAAAAGTGTCGTGTCATGTCGTGGCTGTATGTGTGTGAACTGAGTCGGGGATTCGTGTCTTCGACTCAGAATATAATGGTGGACCGTGGATTGACCCTTGTGGTACTCCCACCACTTGGTTCGCCGCACGGACCAAGCCGAGACCGAGTCCTACACCGTCTATAGTTTACTCGCCAGCTAAGCTGGGGTCATATTCTCATCGACGATGCATTCCTGGTCTATTCATGGCGCGGTCGGTCAATACAAAACCCGTGTGTTTGGCATGATAAAACGATGCCTCAGTCAAATAAATCCATTTATTCAAATCGATTCAATGATTTGTTTGCGTCGTGCGTGTGTTTGTTAACAATAATGTCTCCTAGCTCAATGAAACCTCACAACTATCTTTCCCATTTCCGACTCTATGTGTTGAAAAATCATTTCATTTCAATTGAACAGATTGATAACAGGCAAACAACAATTTAAATTTATGCAATGCTTCTTTTCACTTAGCAGAAGCGAAACATCCTTTGAATATGAACAAGGAAATACTCTCTACTGTGCATATTAATTTAAAAGTTTACAACAAATAAAAAAAAACAATGAATTTTTTCTTACATGCATATTATTTATTCTGCATCTTAGACGTATACATTTTTTGTTATAATTACAAATAAGTATTTTCATTTTTAGAAATATTCAACAATTTGCAAAAAATATAAAAAATAAAACTTTTAGAGAAAGATAGACCACTATATTTAAAAAAAAAGTAAAATAAAAAAAATAAAAATAAAACTGTATAAAAAGGCATATTATATTACTAGAGAAGATAAGAAAATGTATGTTTTAGGGTAAAAAAATATAGCATCCTTTTACTTTTATTAATTTTTTCCAAGTTACATACAAGCAACTAATGTAACGTCTTATCAATTACGAAGATTACGATCAGCGTTATCAGGATCTCTGAATGCATCCCGCGAGATATATTAAATGACGGCTACGTTTGGTGTTTAACAATGCTTGAAACGTGTAATTATTAATACCCCTGAATATCGCGAGGATTTGCATAAAAATCGCATCGACCGTTGTGCGCAAACCACACGGCCGTAGCTTTGGAAAAAGTATACACTTAAAAAAATGAAATAAAAAAAATACAAAAAATATTTTGGAAATGAACCGCGCCCACGAATGAAGACGTTAGAGCGCGCAAAACTGAAGATAGATATGTACCGTAAGGTTCAGTCGTCTCCCTCGCAAAGATTTGCGGCGGAGTCGCTTGCACTCGCTCTTATCACTCGTGAGTTTGTGCGCTCGGGAACACACACGAACCTTTCCCGTTAGCCGCCCAACGACGCGAACGACGATCCAGCACTTTGTCCAGACGCAGATCCAAACCAACTGTACCTAACTACGACACTTTGATATCGTAAGCCGTATACCCCCCTGCACTTCCCGCTCTAGCACGGATATTCACACGCGCGGTCAACAAACGATACTGACGCGACCGAGGTCAGTCAGGTGATTTTGTCTTTTTACCCAAATTTTTATTTTACATTTCAAACTGACAAAAAATAAATATTAACGAGTGAAATAAATTAACACAACTATACTGTCAGACTGTTTCAATATTCAACGTTTTTCGCAACTAAAGTAAATTCTCAACATAGTAACAGATAAATGATACTATATCATTTGTACATTACTATACCATACTATATCCTTTGTGTATTATCTCATTCAAAATAAGATTTTAATATATCCTTTATTTTAATTTAAATTAAGTTGAAAAAGTTAAAACAAAAATATCACTAAACATATTGTTAATTATTCTGAATATAAAATAAATAGTTTGTCTGTTGAATTCAATGAGCGCTGATTAGAATTGTTGTAAATACTTTGACTACAATGAGTAATGTAACTGAAATTTAACGTTTTAGAATTTTACTTTGTTACTTTATTATCCTGTCCTAACTACTAATGATTATAATTAAATATTAAGCATCGTTGACTCTATATAATTACTTATAATTCCAAAATTCAAGGAACATTTTCAAAATAATAGATCATAATTATTTAGACTGTGAATCAGTTGGAGCATTTTAATAGAGATTCAGTTCTACGACAAAGATAAGCAGCACAATATTATTATTTAAAGTATCTTGCCTTGAGTGCAAAAAATTAATTTGAGCAAAGTTAATATTATATTAATAATAAACTTATTTGAAATAAAAATCTTACAATAAGAAAAATTTTTATATATTTTAAGATAAAATAAATAGCAGAAAATCTTGAAATTGAAATATATGTAAATTTCGAAATCAAAATGCATGATACTTACCGATAACACGTAATGTTGCCGGACCGAATCCTGAAGTCTCCAAAAGTCTCTAGAATGAAAAAGTAGAAAAATCAAGATTAATAATGAATATTTGCAACATCATGAAAATGACATAACGAATAATTGATCGGCCACAATATCTCGAGTAATTATCATGCCGTACATTCTCAACAAAGTTCATTGGGAAGAGGACGATTATGTAGCTCGGTGCGATTGACTGCACAAAGATCGTCAAGGTTCGTTAATTCAAGATGGCAAACGTACAGCAACAATTACGAGAAAATAGAGCAAAGAAATTTGCAAAAATCGTACGACCAAAATGTTTTCGTTTATTTCTTGCGACGGTTGTGCACAATGGATTGCTAATCTTGCCTTTCATGCTTTCAAGTAAACGCGGACTTTCACATTTGCAACGATCGGCTTTTTGATTGGCTCAATTTATCGAAATAATTGCTACGGCGATTTTTCAAACCGCTATTGGGTAGAAAGTTTATAAAAAGGACAGCCAAGTAAACGACAACGAGTTAATAATGTCTTTGTTACGACCGATATTTGTGTTTACTGTCCAGGTACCCGGAATTCCTCCTGATAAACCTGATATTCATACATTGGTTTGGTTTCAGTTGATGCAATATTTTCAAGTCAGCTTTATCGGTTTATTTTATTGACGCTGTAAGAAATTCATTACGTCCGGATCTTGCTGCATTAGACCATAATCAATCTTTACTTGTCTATCAATTGACATAGTTTCTTTACTTTGCTTTACAATTTTTCTTATAGTATCGATTATGCTGAAAACTATATTTACGTTATGCTCTTATAATATAAATTTAGTTTCTATAATAAAAAAGAAGTTCTTAAGTATTATTAAAACAATATATTTCTTGTTTATGGTTTAAACTTAAAAAATTAATCAATAATCTGCAAAGGATTACAAAAATGTTTATTATATATTAAAAAAGCATTTCCTGTTTCCTGCAATGTTGTTATAAACTTGCACATATAATAATTCCGTTGAATGGTTACGTCATTAAAGTTCATAACTAACAGGAAAATATCATTTAATCTGAATACAAATTCCATTATTTATGTATATAAATATCAGACTAAGTGTACTAATGTGAATGAGCAAACAAAAATGTATCAAAACGTTTTACATCAGATTCAAGATACAATCAAAATTTATACTTTATCATACCGATACAATCATGTAATAAACAGAGAAAGCACGGATATGAAACGAGATTATAATTTTATCCAACTGTATCAGTTGAAAGTCTCTTAATCTGTGTTAAAAAAACATAATGTTTGGGAATTTATGATTTCAACAATGCTTATCATTAAATTAAAACTGATAATAATATAACGCTTGCAATAATCATATATAATTTATTATTCTAATCAAATGACTTATCTCATTTCATATATGATTATTTGTTCAACATTGTGGATAACTTTATTATAATTTGACATTTTCTGAATAGGAATCTGTAATTTTAACAATTTTCCTACAATTAAGACATCATGTTACGTCAAAATAGTATCTTCTGTTTCTCGAAGAAACGGTATACATTGTAAATGTAGTTAGTAAATATAAGAGATTAATGGTAACATGTTCTTTGAAGAAATGAGCATATTTTACTTTATATATGAAATTGTCCTTTTTAATCAACTGAAATATTTTTGGCCATTCCTTAATCTTTGAATTTCTCGGAAAAGTAAAGTATAAAGCTATGTATAATGTTTTATGTTGGATGATGTGAACGAAGAATAACATCGTTCATTGAATCAACGAATTCCCGAAACTGATACATACAAATGTGAAAAAAGTGCGTCCGACAATGGAGTACCAATTGGTTTCTGCGTAGTGCGATAAAAATGGTTCCCAGTTATTCGGTGATATATCGCTTTTTGGTGGGTTTGATAACGGACGCAAAAGTCACGATCCGGCTTTACCAGCCAAGTCGTTGCGTTATCTTTGCTTATTACCGTGCCTCAGGAGAAAGCGATGAGTTGGCACGCCCCTGAACGACCGGTAGCGAACCAACCGACACAACAAACTATCAAGATATATAGTCGGAGATGTACCAAGGGATATTAGCCAGTAAACGACAATACATATAATGCAGCACAACGAGCATTTCCTTTCCTCTCCACCATATTTACCGACTTCCTTTTCGCAAGACTACTTCTTTTATATTCAGCACCACTGTATTCATACCCGTTATAATACGTGAAAACACCCGTTCAACGTCATCTGTCATTCGTTCAACAATTTTCCATTTTTGCGAAATTCAATGATACTGGCGCTCGTTTGCTTTGTTATATATGAAGTAAGCCAGTTTTTGTTTCGAAATCTTATTATCATCTACCTTAGAAACTTTAAAGACAGACAATAATGATGATCATTCTTGTAGCATTGTAGAGTCTTAAGTCAGTTACTTGCAAGAATACATCAAAAATGGTATGAAAAATATCTTTTATTCAAAGTCAAATCAGTGTATTGTGCAAGCATAAAGTTGTTATCTCGGAGTAAAATATTGTTTTTGTAATTCAGAATCTGTGTGATAACAAAAAGTACATGTCTTCTGTTAAATAGTTTTATATTTATCATTAAATATCGTATATAGTTTTACTGTATAAAGTTCCGATTTTACTAAAGTACATATGCGTAGTCATATATCTGTGTTTAAAATAACAAGTCCGAACTATCATCAGGTAATATAACAATCAGACCTGACTGACGCGAAAACGTAAAGAGATATATGGCCGATTGAAAATTGGATAAAACAAGTAACTCAAGAATTGCCGAGCTCTGATTAAAAGTTCGTCGTCATAAAGCACACGGGTGTATATTCACATCAACAAATGACCACCGGAACAATATGATCATTGCATCGTAAACAATAAAATATTGGCCGAAGCCATACAGCTCTTTTACCCGTGAAATTTATTAGATCTCAATTTAATCACCCACAAGACGAAAGTTCCCCGGAACCGTCGTCTCTCGTGAATTCACAAGAATTCCTGTCCTGTCGACTATTATTGCCCTATAAATAACATCGATACCATGACTATAATTTCTAGAGGATGCTTTAACTTATTTATCTCATGTAAAAACGTAATTTTGGCATTTAGTTCATTAAATTTTTTGTTTCATGTTGTAACTAATTAATGCACTTTTAGCAATAAAAAAATTGCGTAATTTAGAATTAATGACTACCAAGTTCAACCAATAAGTACCCTGTAAAAAGAAGTGTTTCGTTTTGGAACACAGAGACGTGTTTGCCAATTGTTAAAAAGATAGATTAAAACTTCTAAAATGAAGACATCTCCGAATGTTTTAAAAAGTGCTACAGAAACGTTTCAAATAGAAACACGTGTTTTTGCTATGTAACAACATTTTGCGATGATACTTCAAGGAATGAAAAACAGCGTTCTAATATTTACTAGGAACATAGCCATTTTTGAGATTAAGCTCTTTCACTACGATGGTTAGGAAAGGCTTTGAGCTACTACTGTTTCAACACTTTGGAATAATTTAAGTGGCAAAAAGAGTTCTTTAGATAATAGAAATAATTAACTGATTAATCAAACAAAAAAAATAATAGTAAATCTCCAGGGCGTATAATAAATATGGTCCATAACTGGTAATTTCGTTAGAAACAATTCTTAAACTTGTTGGAAGAAAAAAATTAGCCAGTTCCATATAAACCGTAACCTGTTCACCATTAAGTACGTATAGGGTTATTATATAGTAATAAGAACGAATTACTCGCATAAAGGTAATGACCACGGTTATTAGTGGAAGAAGCTCGCTGAACATTCGACGCAAAATCGATACAATCGTTCAAATGAAATCGTCAAAAAGTATGGAACTCTAATAGTCCAACGATTCTAAATGTTAATCGTTTTATGTACGTGAAGAATTCGTGCAACGTTGCCGATACTGCCTTCTTTTCCTACCAATTTTCATTTCTAATTTTTTTTCTTTTGCAATTCGTGCAATCATCTCGATTAACTATTGAATCCCATTAAATCCGCCTTAATTTTCCACCTTATTATTTTGCAATATAAACAAGCTTAGGTCTTAAGTTGGGTAACGTTAAATTACACCACTGCAACCAACAGAACACAAGTTCAAATCCCTATCGGGCAAAGTTTTTTCTCCACTGCATAAGACGTAACACCTGGTTACGTCTAATCAAATTCGAATGTACTTGCCGAGAAATCGAAAGTGACATTTATTTCTTGAAGGACAATAAAATTGTATTCACACCGAACTGTCACTTTGTCAGGTGATTGAGAGTTGTGATTCGTATACTGCTAAATCAGTTTGGCGTCCTTTTGCCGACGGTAATATATCCTCATTACACGATTGCAACGTTTATTACACGTATCCTCCGTTGAAACGTACACACCGAGAGCAATTTAAAAGGTTAAGTTCCCTTAAAATGCCTCTTTTCTTTGAAATCGTTTAACACGCAGTAGGACTTTCTCTCTCTGTCTTTCTATCAGCTCATTTATCTCGCGTTTTTCCGTCTCATTTGTTTCATTTTGATTGTAAAAAGAAAATAAATTGACGCGTTTCGCATCGTCATTGCATGATTTTGTTGGCAAACAATTAGAATTCCAATGGCTGGGGGTTGCGTGCAAACTGCTGGGCGTCAAAGTGCACGAAATTTGTTGCGCGATATTTCGTCAAACGGCTTGCGGCGGCGAAGAACGATTCTTTCGCGGGCCAAGCGTTGAATAAGCGTTCGCGAAGCAGCGTGGTTCAAGGACCATGGTATTCGTGCACGCTTCGGACTCACTCGCAGTGAACGTTGTAGACACATTCGTCGGCGGATATTACATAGTACACACGAGTCGAGTGCACGTCTACGGCCTATCGTCGTTACTCAGCTTGTCTCGTGCAAGAACATGACCTTTATAAATGCAAAGAACCCGCGCGCGGATATCGCGCTATAAATTCGCAATTAATGCCGTGTTATGATTCTCGGAAGATACCAAAATTTGCAACCAAAAATCAAGTGACATTGAATAAGAAAATAGTGCTTCTTATTCGTAGAAAAATTGTTTTTGTTTGAATGTTCATTCTTTTTATTATAATTATTTTTAGCTAAGAAGAATCATATTGCTTAAAAATTATCAAAATTACCAACACGAATAATTATATTTGAATTTAAATTATTATATTTAATAAAATTATGTCTGATAAATATAATTGCTTCAATAAAACAATACTTTCCCTGTCAACATATTAAACAAAGATCATTTTCATTCAAGTTTGTTTGTGGCAAGAAAATAATTATCTTAAATTTTAGAAATGCCTATGTTATGAACTTGGAAATAGAAAAAATGTCAAAATATCATAAAAAATATTTAAACAAAAATTATAACAAAAAAAATCTTTACTATTATTCAATAAAATAGAAACTAATATGATAAGGTTTGCTTCGTTTTCTATATGTTTCAATTTTTCCAAGATAGAAACACATGTTTCGTTTCAAATTTGTTTATGATCCTACCTAATTCGACAAACGAGTAGAAATTTTCTATTATATACTAGTAATGATTGACGAACTAAAATTTCAATTTTACACGGTTTTGAACCATGAAGGTTTTATTTGTTTTTCAAACGAAAGCAAACATTTTTCTAGTTGGTAAAAACTGTTTTTTAACGTGTTTCGTTGTTTTGTGCTACAGAGGAATTAAAAAGGACGATGAATATATACAGTTTAATAATTAGAATTTATATGGTTGAATAATTCTATCACTCATATTAGTTAACATATATAATTTAATTACAAAAATGCAATAAATGTAATTTGTTTGATTAATATTATTTATATATACACTGTAAAGCTTCTTGTCAACAAATACGAAGATGGCTACTGTTATAGATACGCGAACAAATATACTAAGTACTTGACGTTAGCTCGTACAATCACTCTGCAAATAGTACCACGGTAAGAAAATTATATTATTTGTTTTTTTAATTTTAAATTAATCCAAACTATATTTAAAAGCATTTTTCTTTTATTTTTTTAGATGCAGCGTGATTTGTTTCAAATCTGTGGTACTGTGTGGTAAGTGACAAACATTGGTAACAGCCAGTTAAGAGCATCAAACAAGTGGTAAACATTATTTTTTTTATTATTATTTCTTTATCGAATAAAATATTTTGTGCAAGTTAATACAATTTTTATTATAAACTTTTTCAGATAAAATTTGATTAATTTAATTAAAATTTCTCCCAAAATAATATTTCCTCCAATATTCGAATATTTTCCTATCACATTTGATTATTATGAAGACTTTTTTGGTCCTGTTAATTCAGTCTTTCGAAAAAACCATTTTTGAACTTAGCCACGAATAAATTGACGGACATTTTCAAGAATCTCGTCAAGTAATAGATGTTATGTAAAAAAATATACCTTTATTATAGTTTATACATTTATAAAATTTTCACATGAAAGCAAATGGATAAAATCATAGTTTATAGTTAATATTTTCTTCCTTAATATAAATTTGCAGTGTTGTAATAAGTGGTCCATTGATAGGACATGAGTTTGTACTATTTCATCTGAACAAAGATAATGAATTGACATATAAACATCAGCACTGACATCTGCTACAGCTAGTGCTCATATATATTGCACTAGAAATAAAATCGAAATAGAATTAAGTGATGTACCTCTTGAAATATGACTGATTTATTTCACGTAAGAACTAACACTCAATTTCGTAACATATTCATGAAAATTATCATCAATTTAGCTCTCAGCACGTACAAGTATTAAGACATTATAAATGTCATAACACTTATTCCTTTTTCAATTTAGATAAAAAATCCATCTTTATATTACATCTTTTACTTCTTTTCAATAAACTTAAGCAAACATAATTGAAACATGTTGCACATTTGTAGTTCATTTGCAAAGTTATTCTCTTTTTCATGACCTATTGTTGAAGAAACGTATGTCTAGCGCTCAGTTACAATGAAACGGTCGCCTTCCCATTTCGATTGCATCCACCGTTACTGAATGACTTTCCTTCGCGATTTAACGGCGATGTCTTTAGGCCAAGCATAGTCTTTGAACCATTTTTGTGCATCCCTTTTAAGACTTTTGCATCACTTAGTCCAGCGTTGTTACCGCTCGAATAAATTCCATCCAATGTAGTCTGAAATTCTTCCTGCTTCAATTAAAGTAACAAGTAACAGTTTTTTTTTCTTCTCTTCTCTCTGAAACCGTTCTTTCAAGCTAAATAAGTAAACTACATCATGCACAAATTAAACGCCCTTAATTCGCTTTGGATGACGATCATTTCGACAAATTGAGTCGTTTGTTTCGCCAGTAAATTCACAATGAAATGCAACAATAATCATTGTTATAATCTTACACTCGCAACTTATCTTTTCGCATTTTATTTAGTCACGCGATCTGGTTAACATTTCAGAATTATCAATCAAATTACTGGTAATTTTATGATTTTTTATGTTTAAAAATGATAACAAATTTTAATTAGAATTATGTTCACACACATAGAACAATTTTACTCATTTTTCATATTTTTAAGGAATGTATCCTACTTTTCCTATTTTTTAAGTAATTTTTAAATATGTTTACGTTTTTTCCTGATCCACATCATGATTTACTTATAAAGATCAATATTACTAAAATTTGAATTACTAAAATCTTAAATTGTACTTTGTTACATTGTAGCTTTTATATTTAAAGACGTGAAATGTAAGTTTTATCTTTCCCGGATCCAGTTTTGCTTGTTTTCTTGCGTTAAATTATCCATTACTTCCTCATAATTTTTAATACACAATTTATTCTGTACTTTCCTTTATGTTTTGACTAATCAAAGTATATTAAAAAATAATTATGTTTTCGTGAACTCTATAAATGTCTGTGTTTATCATAATATCCATCTGTAAACTGAAATCAACTTTTCAGTATGACCACGATCTCAAGGATTAAGGAAAAATACAAGCTTTTGTAAAGCAATTCACCTTTCAGAAGCCAGCGAAATAATTGTATCACATTAGTCTGCGTTCACAGTAATAATCCCTTTAAAAGCTTCGTCGAAACTACTGAGAACTGTTGGCATGCAAGGAAAAAAGGGAGAGCATTCTTCTGACGATATGGTCACGTACCTCTTTACGTATGTTTTAACTCAATTATGTACGTAGGAAATGCGTAGAATTGCGTGCTTTGTCAGCAAGCTAATCACAGGGATCGCGCTTGCGATGCCGACGACGCAAGGGTGCGGCTGGAGGGTGTGGCTATTATCCTAATCAACGTTTTGCGCGTCCTTTTGTGCTTTTATATTACATTTCTCTTGTCATTTTTCAAACAAGTTCAAACATGACACATTATTTGACGCAGATTGAATTTTATATTTTATAAGTCTTGGGCAACGAACATAAACACTTTAGTTATAATCATAAAAAAGTAACACTTTAAAAAATGCATAAATATTATTGAATTGAAATATTATGTCTTTTAAAATGATTACTAATATTTTCTTATATAGTTAATGGAATTATAACTTACAATATGGCGTTTCCAACAAGTTTTCATATTTTGAAGAAATTTTTAATTTAATATATAGTACATTAAAATAAAACAAGGGATATAATTTTCACTTTAATACCACACAAGTCGCATACTTGTCATAGATTACAAAGTTATGCAGGTCGAGGCTACGTGACGATGGGGATAAAGATTGTTGGCTCGTCTGAAAGTGCTAAGGAATGTGTCATACCGTCACAAGGATGTGCTACACATTATTTGCGTTTACAAAAAAAATTTCCATATGCACCTAACTGATACTTACATTCAGTTAGTAAGTTTGCTTTTGAAAAAACAGCTGCACAGAAGGTTCACTTTTGTCCCTTTTTCAAAGACATTCCTGCGGCATACAAAGAGTATGCTTTTAAAAATAACATTCAACTTTATTACAATAGTTGAAATATTTATCAACTGCTTATTTAAATAAGTTAAAACAGCTTGCGAAATTTAACTTCAAATTTATACATTCATTTACCAAATAACTCAAATTAATTGTATTTTACTATTTGTTAGTTCAAAACACATTAACAATTTCTTTCAATGTAACAAGATAAGAATTTCATACATCATATATATATATCTCTATTTATATCCTGTTAAATTGTTTATATGAACATAACATAATAAACAAGAAAGCAGATGAGTTTAATTGGTATATGTACTTTAATGTACGAATAATTTGAACTTAGTGGACTGACTTGTTTTGCGACGAAAGTCTCCCACGTACATTTTCATAAGTACAATAGACGGTCGGCATGTCCTGCGCTTGGGAAAAGGGATCGCGTAATAATAACTTGACGATACGAGCAATTTTCATTACCGGTCGTTGGGCCCCACGTTGGGCACTGCGTCTTGTGAGAAGAAAAAGTGTGTATGTCCGCTGACAGCCGTCACGTAGTCAATAAACCGAACGACGCGTATACAAGATTCTAAAGTGATACGCCGGCGGCGGGCCAAAAATCCTGTTATTAACTCGACCCCTTGCATTCCCCTTGCTCCACCCAAATTTACGAGATACATTAATTATCTTTCCACTGCAAAATATCGGCAAGGATATTTAATCTGCAATTAATTACACGAAATGAGGTGGAGTCGCGCAAGTGTCTCGAATTCTCTGGCACGGGGAAATATTGAATTGACATTCCTGCGGCACAATTAAGCACGAGACTTGCATAACACGGAAGTCCTAAAACTCGCGCTGAATCTTTGCAATTAACCTATGGCCTTATTGAACTCAAACCGCCAATCCTCTCCTATCTCTCTCTCATGCCAAAATCGTGAAATACTTTTGCGCATGACACACGGGACAAATATAAATAATGATTGTGGGCGTAGCGAGAGGTCACCGCCGTCAAGTTCATCGCTCGACATTCGACCTACGTGTTACGTGTGCTGACACTTTGGTGAACGTGCGCACTTCCTGTTGGGGTGTAATTATTATGCCTCGGTTATCATAAGCCACGTGACATGTTGGTAGTTCGACGTTTTTGTATCGACGATGAGCAATTTCATCCTTCAGTTAAACAACTTATTATAGTTATTTCGACAATCAAAAAAATACTTGAATAAATACTCGGAAACCATATGAACATGTTAACATGCAATTATTATTATGTCAATATAATGGTTCTTTAATTATCTACGAGACATATTCTTAGTTGAAATTATGATCCGTGTAAAGCTGTGTATTAAAAACCAATTAATAGGAAATTGATGTTTTGTAATAGCTTTCATTGAAAGTATAAGAATTGATAGTCTGTCAGATTAAAAATGGGAAAATTACTTTTATATTATACTATCAGTAAATTGAAAAAGATTTTTCGCAATAGCTTTTTTATTATAATAACAGTTAAGGAAGTTATCATAATTTGAAGACTACTTAAATTCAGGAAAACTTATATTCAATAAAAGTGTATCCGTAAAAAGTCTCATCAGAGTCTATAAACATTTCAGTTATTCATTATATAATCAATTTTATATAACATATTATAATCAGCACAACTCTTCTTCCTTCACAACTGTCTAAAGATACATAATCAAGCAAAGTGCAATTCTACATTATAATGCATAAATGACAGGTCGATGAAATTATTGAAAAATTCCAACGCACTTTAGCAAGTAGCGCGGGTGTGAACAGAGTAGATTTTCTAGGCCTAGTGTTGAGAGCAACGTGCAAAGAATAGCGTTTCTCAAGGTCGTTATCATGGTTGCCGTTGTCACGAGGCTTCAGGTTTCGTATCTAGCATACGTACATCCGGCGTGTCCCTTCAGTGTATCTGATCCAGAGCGAACGACGTTCGTTGCTCGTCCAAGAGTCACGTTCTCTCGCCGATGAAACGACAAGATCCCGTGTTCTTCGACCGACTCTTCCTACATTCCGCGACATCTGATCGTTTCGTGAGTGTCCTCGAAACGACGGTAATCTCTCCGAAGGGCATATCGAAATTGCCATCCGGTTAAAGGTGACGCACAAGTAATCACAACATAAGATTTAGCAACAGCTGCAAACGCATCATTCGATACTCCT
This sequence comes from Gryon sp. ZL-2020, assembly GCA_022817425.1. Classification (NCBI taxonomy): domain Eukaryota; kingdom Metazoa; phylum Arthropoda; class Insecta; order Hymenoptera; family Scelionidae; genus Gryon; species Gryon sp. ZL-2020. The sequence continues at coordinate 97,713 of JABFPJ010000006.1, read as the reverse complement.
GATATGAGTTCGCAAGCAAGGTAAATTTTATCGAAGGTTACTTGTTTCACTAACCGGTCTTTTTATGCAGCAAATTTAATCAAATTGGTCACTGATGAAGTTTATGTTCAAACTAATAACATTTTTGTTCAGCTTTTCAAAGGGTAAATCTTATGAAGAAGGGTACATTTTTCTGATAGAATTCTAACATTTATACAACTTTCTACTTCAAAGCCGATGACATTTCCCCTGGAATTAGGATTTGAATATACGGAAAATGTCAAACGCTTTACACAATAGAATGACATTGTTTTACTCTAACCTGAAAAACATTTTCGTGCGCAAATGCTAAAAGCTAGTCCAAATGTAGATGACATTGATTCATTCGATGTACTTTTAACATTATTTAAGATTTATAAATCATGCAACGGAATTTTAATTTCTTTGTTTGTAACACGATCCCCAGCTCACGCTTTACATTTGAAAAATATACAAATTCAGATTGTGCGTGACTTTTCAAATTATTTCCATCTTTGAATATTTTTCATTAACTTACTTCAGGATAGATATGTCAAAGTTTTTTCCTAACTGTAGATGCGCAACAATTATAACTTTTTCTGTAATATATCAATCAGTGACAAATTCATATTCATTTCTGTCTTAAAATCATATTTTTCGTTATAAACTAGAAGATTTTCATAAAGTAGACTAAGATTTGCACTAAACATCTTTCTAGATAAAAAAAAGTTGCAGTCTGATCAGACCTGGAAAATGAGTAGATCTGATCAGATCTCGGCTGAATTTTATACAATTTTATATGTTTATATAAAAGTAGATGAAATTGCATTTTATGAAAATATGAAACATTTAAAATAATTCACGATAGACAATTTTGTAGAATTGGGCCTGGATTTGATCAAATCTCTTAATTTTTCAGTTCTGATCAGACATGAAAATAAATCTATTTTAATAAAATTTTGTGTAATCATATAAAATCAGACATGATTTAAATAAAATACTATAAAAACATGTGTATTTTTAAAGAATCAGGACAATTTCCAAGTCTGATCAAACCTCGATCTTTTTTCACTGGTTTGTTCATATTAAGAATATTTCAGAAAGATAGACCTTTTCTTTAATATAAGAAGTGACACAAGTGACTTCACTCTTAAATCACATCTATATAGAATGGCAAAATGACACATTGTCCTGGTATAGACGACTTTTTATCTGAGTCGTAGGTGCGATTTTGTGATATATATTTCCACTGGTTCGGATGTACTCTATGATATTAAACGTAAAATAGAAAGGCGACGAAACGCGTTAAATTTCTTACATAATTCCTAAGCGATGCTATCGTGATATTAACGGGGTAGGGGTCGAGTATTTCAAACGTGAGTGACTTCCGTGTGCGAAAAGTCAACGCGAAAGCTTGGGAAAGTATCATTTTTTGCATCACGATGACAATCTATCGTCTCAATTATGCATTGGCACCTCGTGTATGTTTTTGCTGAGTGCTCCCTGACCATAAACATCCAACGGTCAATCACAAAGTATAACTTTATTTGTGAACAATAATTTAATAAACTGTTTGCATCATCTTGCATCATTTAGAATCACGTTATGAAATCGAAATCCTGTTTAAAAGTAGCGTGTCTGCTTCGCTGATTGCATTGCAATACAAGTTGCAGCTGAAAAAAGTCCCGATATCGATTCTGGTTCAACGTGCGAAGCTGAAAAATCCAAGCTGGAGACCGTTCGATAGATTTCATTTTGTTCTGGCGTCGCTGTGATTTTCAATTAAAGTATCGTCCAATGCGGAAGAAGAATTGTTGGAACAAATTTCACTTAATGTTAAATAGATAAAAAAAATGCAACGGCATTTTAATGAAAGTAAAGAAGTGTGAAACAAAAACAAGGCTTATCGTTAAGTATAAATTTGACGGACTTTGTACAATCAAACTTTTTGCGAAGTGAATGAATTTATTTTATCGATGAAATTGTCGTGGATATCAAGTGAGAGTGACTGAGAAGAAAAGAGAGTGGCGAGAAAAACAGAGATGGAAAAAAGTGACGTTTGAAAATTGTAGAAAATGTCAAAGTATTGCACATGCAAGGCTCTTATGGTCGATACGTCTGTGATTGATATTCGATTGACGAGGTTGAGCAATTACTGTACTGTAAAATGAAAGGGAAGAAATCCAATTTATTATTTGCACGATAAGGCTTCCAGAATCACAGGAGCCTAGCAACAGAAACGTATTAAGATCACACGTTCTGATAATACATTCGTCGAGTCATCATAAAGATAGATGGCGCGTAACACCTTCTTTCAATGCGTCGAACAAAATATAACAGCGACCACTCAACATCAAATGACCGCTAAGATTAACCACCTATCGCATAGGGAAATACAAGTCTTGCATTTTAAACACGCTTTTCTGCACATTTTCAACTTGATAACTAGCTTTTGTAACGAAAAAAATGTTCCTTCGATCCAGATAAACTCGATGTTATATAGTTGAATGATGAAATATTGTAGTTCATTTGTGGTGATAGGCTACTTGTTGGAAGAATTCGTATAATCATTTTCAAGCTAAAAACAAAATCATATTTTTATTTTGTTTAAAAATTAACAAAAAATAGAATATAATTTTAACAATATCTTGTATACGTGTATTCTATTTATTCATTCTTTTTAAAACAAAAAAAATTCTCGCATATATTTACTCGAAGTAGTGTTAAATGACTAATATAGTATGCAAAATACTTAGTATAGAATTAATATATTTTCCATATCGATCTTTACCACATACATTTATGTTATATCTAACACTTTAAACAATACTGTAATTATATCTGAGTTATGTTAATTTTAAAATTGTAAATTGGCATACATAAAATAATGATAATTGTAAACAAATGCATCCGAATTGTGTTCATTTTCAAAGTATTCGCGCAGAAGACACACTGTCGTGTAGATTTTTTGCATACCATTGATCGCTGTTTTCCTTCTTTGATTCTAGAGCGTGTAACCCCATTATTATACAGACCGCTTAAGATTATATCGAAACTGAAATTTATGTGTGTCGGGTTGTATAGAGAAGAAAATGATTTATAACGAAATTCAAGGCCGTTCTTCTCCAGCAGTGATTTACTCCGTTTCATTGTGTGGTTAAGGGATGCTCTCGCACATGATTGTCATAATTGGATTTATATCAGTGTTGACTTTTTTCTTGTTACTTCCTTTTTAATTTCTTTCTTCTTCAGTTGAATGTACATTATAGACTCGCTTATATCTTTCATGTTGCATTTAAATCTACCTTTTCAAGATACAGATTACTCGTGATTAGTTGATCAGAATTCTTTGACAGACGTAATCAAAGTTATAATTTATCACTTTACAAAGATCAATTTTGAATGCATCAATAGATATCAATTAAATAAAATAATCAACATAATTTCACGATTTATAATTTCGTAAATTCATTTTAATGATTTTTCATTTCAATGTTTAATTTATAAGAAAAAGTAATGACTTTCTGCAATGTGACATGAATTAAGGAACAACAAGAAGCTTGAAAAGATTCTCTTCTTTGACAAAATTGTCTACGTATTTTGCATGACATTCTTGCGAGAACCAATTACCATCTTTTCTCATCTGCACAATATCGTTCTTGTTATTGTTATTGAGCGTTATGATGTTCGTGCGTATGGGTGAGTGCTCACCCGGTGTAACGTAAAATACGGTAAGCGTGAAAGTGTGGCAATGGTCAAGGTGATGGAAGAAATATGTCGCGGATGCAAGAGTGAAGCTGCAAGAGGATTCGCAGAAGGAGGTCACACGTCTCGCGAAATATGTTTCGCCGAAAATCGTCTGCCTCGCACCGAAGCACTATAAATTATACGGTTTTAGTATCAACGTAACGTTTTGCGAAATTGACTCGTTTCGCTTTAACGGAACTCTGGGGTTACTTTCATGCCATCCTCCAATTGAATTGTCAAATTCCTTTCGTTTTTGAAATATACCACACAAACAAATTTTATTTGGTACTTCAACTTTTACTTATAAATATGTCAATCTACACATACTTTTCAATTTAAAATTGATATACATAAATTTTGAAAAATATACAAATCATAAAAAAATCGAAAATCAATAAATATTTCAAATGAAAACAAATTTATTAACATGTCGAAAAGTATGCATATGAATGACATAAAAATGTATATTTTTGTACATTTTTAAGTAGAAAAAGAAATTTTGACATTAGCATAACAAAATTATATTCTGTAAATGACCGAGAAACACGATTTAATCAGCAGCATTAATACACTTATTTGCGGAATATGACGCACGGTCAAATCGAATCCATGGTTTGTCCGTAATTGGCACCCCAGCAGGACGTCTGATGTTTCGTCTCTAAAGTTGAAACATCATCATCAGCGAAATATTTCAATTCAACCCACGTTGCCTATCATGTCGTATGCGTATGACGCATCTCGTTAGTAGCTTTGTGTATTTTGACGCGAACATTGCGCCGTGTCAAACGAATTTTGCTCTGCTCTTGTGTGTGCATGTGTGCGCTATACATAACATAACCGACTAATCTATGATCATGATGCGCGTTGCGTATTTATGGATAATAATTAGCACGAGAAAGCGAGCTCATCGCGCTCAATGCCATCATCGGCTGCGTTTCTCTAGCGTCCTGTAATTTCATTCGCAGCGGGATGGTGCATCTCGATGACGTCAACTACGACGCCGATCACCACGACGAAGAGGACGAGACGTCCTTCATGATTCCTTGCCGCGATTCGACTTACTTTATAAAACAACTCGCCAAAGCAAACAAATCATCTTATAAATTGATCTACCGTATTATAAGTTTTGGACTAATTATTCTGAACATCATTTTCGAACCCGTTTTGACCGACTGTTTATTAAAACTTTAGCAAAGTTAATATATCTAAGTTATACGGTGGTGGAACTATTAAAATTGATTTAGCAAATCAATTGTTTGTGAGACTAATTTGAGCAAAATTTATCATGTTGCATTATTGCAAATCATAATACATGTGATTATGTCCAAACAAACATTATTGCTCATTACTTTAGACAATATATATATAGTTCTGTTTCAGTAAATTCGCTCTCTATAATATCGTAAGAAATGCATTTGATTTTATACTATTCGCATATAAATGGCTATAATTTGTTATATACATCTTTTCTTCAGAAATATTAAGAAAAAACTTGTTGAAAAATTAGATAATATAAATTGTAATTTAATTAGTAGAACAAAATTTTGATTAATTTCGCGAAATAAACTAATACATAATTTAAAATAATTTTGCAATATATAACGTTTTTAGAACGTTGAAAATTAATATGCAATGATTAACCTATGTTTTTTGAGAAAAATGATTTATTATCATTTTTCGGGATCACTTGAAAAAGCTGCTTATCTTTACTAGAAAACGTAAGTAAAGTAACTGAAAACATAGCATACATCATTTTGACGCATGCTACTTTCCTTCCTAGATTCCCATTCCTAAATCAACATTCACATTGTATGATGTTCAACTTCTCAAGTAGGTCATTTATGTTCTATAAAAGTTTGAAAAAAATAATCTTACTACTAAACACCATATAAATTTATTTTGTCTAATTGTTCTCAGGATTTACGTGAGGTCGCTTAAGTTACGCAGTTTTTTTTAATCTATCAATTAAAAGGTTAATAATAAATACATGGGAAAGGTTGGGTGAGTACTGTTAAAGGTACCCAACCCATGACTGGAGGGACCCTGAACAAACTTTGAATGCCAAAAACCGTTACGTTGCATTAAGTAATTCGCGGCAGTCAATTAAGGAAGGTCGCGAAATGGCAAGTCTCGCGTGATCCGTTTATAACGTGCTATAATTCAAACTAATACAATTTATTTAAGTAGGGACATTTTTTCTTGCCAACTTAATTATCTACAATTACATAACGTCTGATCGTATATCACTGTAAGATAAAAATTGAGATAATATAATTTAACAGCAGAATAAGGCCGTAAAAACATCAAGTCAATTTTGTCTTTTATTGGCGAATGAAAAAATTCATGTCAATATTATATCTATGATTTGATTGCTGTTTCGTTCAGCTTGAAAATCCAATTTAACAGTTGAAAACTCTATCTTGTGGGATCAATTAAATTTTAAAGATATTTTTTTAATTCTTCCCGTATGTTTTTATTACCTTTTGTTAATTATTCTTTTATGACAAAAGTTTTATATGTATATGTATTAAACATTAACGGACAAGAAAACAGTTTGATACTAACTGAAGTTTGAAAAATGAAATAAATCAAATGTATAGATATTTTTTATTTTGTTTAAAGTAAAATCAATACAAAATTTACTAATTATTTGTTAATAGTTTAGTAAGCGACTGTTATTTTGTTGTTAATAGATGGAATTGGGATGAAAAAAGTAGTACATAGGAAGTTGGCGATGTGTGTATTTGTTTATCGGGAATTGGGTCTAGAATTCTTAATGAAAGACACTGTTGTGTGCCAGAAACGAATGTCGAGTAGTAACGAGCGTGAGATAGTTTCGTTGCTAAGAGTTTTAATTAATGTCGTGCTTACTCGGGAGATGCATCTTCGGCCTTTGACTCGTGACCCATAACGGCATTCAACTTGGCGAATGGCTTACCTACGGACAAAATGAAAAGCTATTAATGTCGATCGAACCGGGTAATTGCAATATTCATCTTATCAATACGCAATGCTAAATACTACATTTTAAACAGGACTAAATGTCGGTCAGTAAAAGTCAATTCAGCTGCTCGCCCGATAGAAGTTTTCAGCTGCTTCACATTAAGTCACTCATGGCAGCTACCGCGTTTGCTTCCAACAAACATAATACTTGCATTTCCCGTGAATACAATGCATTAGTTCGGAGCTACTATGTAAAGACAGATAATTATGTTGCATCAAATGTTACTTTGTAAAACTGAACAGTTGATTTATTGTTTTCTATTCTTCTTCTAATTAATTTACTTCTTGTATTATTAATTTTAACATTGTTTTTTAATTTTCATTTATTGAAAATTATAATATTTCATATTTGAACATTATTTTGAAATTCTTTCAGTTTTTTGCTTTCTATTTTTATTATATATTATAATAATAACATTTACTACTGTTTAATGTTCAAGAAAATGAACAGGAAAAATTAATATAATTTCATATTCCATAAATTAAACTTTCTTTTTCGAATTTAATGATATTTTGAAAATATAAAAACGGCGTTTCGAAAACTTGAAAAATATTATTTTTATCAATGACGTAAACGAATACTGTTGTTATGTATAATAGTAAAATTGTTTGGTTTCAAAATAAAGTATTAATCATTACATTTATACACCATTCAACATAAATTAAAAACATTATGGAAAAAAATGATTCAAATATTAAAAATACTTGAAAAGAAGAATAAAAAAGCATTGATCTTTTTTCATATTTGAAATTTAACCACTTTTCATACAGAAAACCACCTGACCTCATAAATAAAATTTCAATTAATCATCCGTGTCAACTGAGAACTAACTTTTGAATGCACAAGTCATTAAACTGTCCTAAACGGGTGTACTATTGAAAAATAAATCATTTAGACAATTCAACCGATCCATAAACAATGTTGATTATACCATTTTTTGCAACCAAATTTATAGTAAAATTCATAGAAATTCATATTCCAAAATAAATATCATAATTATATTTATTTGCCATTATACTAATATATTCTATTTTTTTTTATAAAAGTTTCTATATCTTTTATTTCAAGTGAGTACAATTATAAATGAATAAATATTAATATAAAAAAATAATTTGTATAATCTGTAAATATTTAATATATCACTTATTATAGTTTTTATAGTACAAAATATGTCATTCTTCTAAAAGAAACTTAATGAATTTCATCCATTTTAGCTTATACTAGCATTTACTGGCTAACATATGCGTGAGGACACAATACATAGTTACGATGATTTCCAAATAATGAACTTGTTTTACAATAACTGTATACTTATAGGACAAAATCGCGGCGTGTAGTTGCTGTTTGTATGCAAGAACCGAAAGAATAAATTTGTCGATTGATAATTTATTATCTTTTGTTGCGCGGAGATGTTTTAATCATGAGCCGACGAATCTTATATGTGTTGTTTATAACAATGCGCAAAATAGGTGCGCAAAAGTCTAGGCTCACACGCATATGCTCTAAAAGACGAGTAAAGTGGGCCACGTGTGACCATAAATGTTGCGAGTCTTTTTTTGTGCCCGCGTATGTACACCATAAGTCGCGTGAAATTATACGCGATATCGTGACTCTCGGCGCACGGCGAATAAAATTTGTGCCGTCGCGGCCTTATAGAACGAAGCGGTAAATCGGAAACTCGACGCAATCCACCACGACTTCCAGATCCCGCGCGAGTGACGATACACTAAACTAGGAGGCCGGTGAAACTAGTTTTTACCGTAAAGCCATCGAGTCAGGCCAGAAAAGTCGTTATCCGAACGATCCGTGCCCCTCAACTGAACAGAATAAAGATATACGACGACGAACTGCGTGACGCTCTACCACCAACAACGTTTCATCTACTTTATATCAACGTTTTGGCTTATATCAATCTTTGACTTCACTTTTCTCAGAGCAGTTTTCTCACGCATTTAATTTCCCTAATGTCAAATGAATAATAAAAAGCACTTGTTAAGTAGAAAAGTATACCAAGGAAATCATGATAATAAATAGCAAATGTTAACATTTATTTTTTAATAGTATTAGACGAATAAAAAATAATGATTTATAATAACAAAAATCATTAAAAAAATAAAATATAATTTGTTGATTAATCAATTGTATTATACTTGAATAAAAACATTTGATTAAATTAAACGTTTCATTATTTAAAATAAAAATTGTAATCTAGCAAAATAAAATAAAATTACCAAAAAATGGATAATTACTATTTTTTGTAAGACTTATAATTTGTTCATAAAATGTTGAAAATCAAAGTATAATTTGTTACCGTTTTTTAAACGAAAACTATATAAATCAAGTGCAAGATAATATAGATTCAGTACATTAATCAAGTTAAAGTTATGCATGTAATGTAAATTTAGTTACATAAATCTTTCATGTTCTCTATATATAACATAATTTTTAGTCAAATTAATAAAATATGTTTCTTTAAGACAATGATTATATGTAAAAATGATAATATAAATTGATAGTTCTTTTATTAAGTATGATTATAGTTAATAATAATAGAGAACGCATTGTTAAATGGACAATAAATTTAAAACCATGATTGCATTCTAAACTTTTTTATACATACAAAGAACGTACGTGTCTTAAAGACCGATTCATTTCATTCAATTAATTAATAAACTATAAAAGCAATTATTTCAGTAAAGTAGATTGTTTTCTTTGTTCAATCGCTTTAAATACTAAAGAATAAATTTGAAATATTTATTCTGTAATGTTTCTCGAAAATTACTTCACTCTTCATCAACAATTATAATATATACAGTAATATCCTGCAAATTTGTATAGCAAACAGTTCATTTAAGTATATTCGATAGTTTTTTCTGTATATTTATACTGTGTTTAAATTCTCTTCATTCACTTCATATAATTTCGTATTGTATTCCGTACGTGTAAATAATTCAATCGGTATGATAATTTCAACAACATCATTCTTCTCGCTGTTTCTAATTCATGTCGAACAAATTAAAAGTTCATTAGAACGCCAAGTTAAACTGTGTCTGAACAATTATTTAGTAATCATGCTTCTTAGTTTATCTGTTTCAACAAGATATATTTATTTTGTAATTGAATTTACTATTTTCCTTGAAAGGTTTACTGAATACTAAATTTAACTTTTACGGCTAGATCGAAATTAACATAAAAAAGTATATCATATTATCTGACACACAACTTCAATAATGATTGTAACAATATATAGTGCATATGTATGAAAGTATTGCAATTCTAATCTGTATTAAATATCATTTAATTTCTCTTTTCAGCTATAATTATTTAACATTTATTAATTAGATAAATGAATATTCGTTAAACAAAATAACTTTTAAAGTAGAAAACTAGTAATAAAGTTACATTTTGAAAAACTTTTTGAAATGATAGTAATTAAGAAAAAAAGTTATCACTTATAATATATTATTAGATACATTTATAATGTTATGTGGTAGTATAATAAATATTCTAAGCATAGATGAATAATAACTTACAATAGAAATTTATATATGAAAACTGCATTAACATTTTGTTAAGTGATTTATTTTTAAAATATTGTTTAGGTAACATTTTCTACCTAAGTATCTTCAATAATATTAAAACTTATAGTTATATATCTAAAATAGAATTAATAAATATACAAATAAAGAAAAGACGATATAAAATATAAACACTTGTAGCAAAAAAATTACGAATGAAACATAAAAATAACACGAAGCATAACAGTGAGAAAAAAGATTAAATGCATTTAAAAGTTGATGAAAGAAAATCATCATAACGCGAGCATCCAACCCTCCCTCACTTGGAGGACAACAAGAAGAGGAACAAAAAGGGGGAATAAAATGTGACGATCACTCTTGCCTAATCTATTTAACGTCTCTTATGTCCATTAGAGTGCACGCGTACGCAGAAACGGCCCCATAATGAGCTCGTTGGGCGCACGCAAACGTAGTCGCTCGCACGAATAACGCGCGGGTACGTTCACACCGCGCAAAAAGCGGAAAGCAATCAAGGGAGCCCCGATATGGCGAGTAAGGTCAGAACAACGTCCAGAGTAAAGGAATGCCATTACGCGCGTGTGCGCGGACTCGATACGCGTGATTTTGCGTTTCGCGATCACAGGCACGCCATGCGGAATGCAATAAATCTCTCGCGAGGGACAGTTTCGGTTTGCCCGATGGCTTCTACATACAATTGCCCGCTCCCCTTTATTTCCTTCCCATTATTTTGACGAATCAATACGTCAGAGTGAAAGCATTTTGGCTCCTTAGTGGCATTGACTTTCGGAATTGTTCTTTGACAATTTGCGGAAATCAAAGTCTTTCGGCCTCAGGAGGTTCCTTTTCAGGCGCAAAGAAAGAGAAAGAGTTCAATGGCAATGTTATGCGGAAACGCATTTTGCAGACGTTTCAAGGGGACTTTGCTTCCCTAACGGATTTGGAAACAGCTCGAGTTAAATAAACCTTTTGCTGCTGCAAATTGTATTTACTTTTGTTATCAATTGTATGCAGTGATGTAACTTGACCAACGATTTTGTAATGTTTTAAAATAAACTTTTTTTGTTCTGCATCGCAAAAAGTATTGATAAGAAATAGAATATTAAATAAATAATTCACGTACTTTTGTTATATACAGAATAAAAAGCATAGTGAGATATGTACAAATCATAAAACTCAATAACTAATTTAATAATAACTAGAAATGTATTTTGAAAAACCATAAAATATTTAAAATTACAATTTATTTATAAAATCAGTTTGAAATAAAATTTACTGTATTTTACACATAATATATATAAATTTGACGAAAATATTACGCAAAGAAATACAAAATGAAACATTGTCAACATAAACTTTGTATCAAATGAAATTTCGTAAAAATTACATGTCTTTTTAATCAACATAATTGCTATGAATTTTCTAAATTATACCGCCCAGAACCTTTAATTTACATTGAATATTTGTCAACTCATAATACACAGTTGAACGTTACCTAATAATTATACTAACACATTATAATATAATTGTTCCGATGGCCCAGATTTTATGCAAGACAGCATGACTTTATGTAAATCATATATGAAATCTAATCGAATAATCACAACACAATGCGACTCTCCGCCCAAGCATATATGCTTTTTGCTATGCGCATTAATGGGCCAGTTCTTTGTGAGTTGTATATGAAAACAAAGTAGACTTTTCAAGAAAATCAAATGCGTCGTTTAGCGGAATATCGAAATGGAAAGAAATGCACGTCATTTAGAACAGAAAGCTCGTTAATTGTCTGTGACAATTTGTGTGTATTCCTATAGGCACAGCTAGCCTACTAAAACAACCTCGATTTCACGAGAAAATATTTGTTCCGAATATTCGTCGGTTGTTACAACCACTATTATAATGCTAATTGATCATTTTAGTCTTTGATCATCAGTGGAAAACATTATGATTCGATTATGATTTCAGATAAAAAGTATTACAAACTTTGAAAGAACAAAGAAGAGAAATTGATTCGATGAATGGGATCCCTAGATAATAATTATTTGAAGTTAATGGTAAATTGGAAATATCCATTCTGTAAAAACTGTTTAATTAAAGTAGGTTAATGATTATGAAGCCTTTATATTCTGCTAATCACTTCTAATAATTTCATAATTGAATAATTATCATAATTTTAATTAAATGCATCATTTATTTAATTTGACTTTCAGTTTTTGTAACAAACAAATAAAGCTATAACTTTATTTACATTAAAAAAAATAAAGAACGTATTTCAAAGTGTCGAAATAAAATTATAAATAATGAATTAGAGATAATATTAAAGAATACAGTTTAATTACAATTAATATATTTATTGAATTTTTTAAATGAAATCAAAATTATATATTCGAAAAAACAATTTTCATGCATTAAAACTATCAAAATAAGGATTATTAAAATCCTGATTGATTAGTTCGAATAATAATTTTATGATGCTAAATATCACCAGAATAAAGTCGTGAATCTACATAATGCGAATGTATTTGAAACTACTGATAGGAAAGGAAAAGAAGAAAAAGGATGAAAAAACGAAACAGGCGGAATAAATTTCTCGCAAGCGACAATTCAAGGCGAATTTGAAAAACGGCTACAAGATAGCATCGGGGTATTCCGAATGAAAAGAAATTTGCGTTTTCATTCGACGGTCTACGTCGATATGCGTTAAATCGGCGAATCGGATCGCGTGTTTGGCTCCAAGTGTAACGGACTAGCCGTGCAGCAGAGTGCATCGCAATGCGACGCGAGAAAGCAAGCGAGCAGCCAGCGAGGCAGAGGCAAGCAGCATAAAACAAGCTGCCATACATGGGGCGACCGTCAGCCGACTCCGGCTTGGTTATAGTAGGACCAGTGTTGCGAACTCGAAGGAAGTTGAGAGTCCGCGAGATTCATGGACCCAGAGTCAACCGAGAATAATAAACCTATGACCGCTTGCAAATGTTCATTCAAAATCATGATTTACACACGAATTTGTCTCTCGATTATATCTAATTGTAAAAATAATATATATTTTCATTTCATTCTCTAAATAAACTATAATAATTGATTTAACATAAATAATTGGAAACATTTAAAATAATTGTATAAAAACATTTCAATTCTGTTATATATTGGTAATAAACATGTGATATAAAAATATCAATTTTTTATCGTATAAAGCGAAAGTTCGATTTTATTAGGCTTTAATTAGATTTTTGGCCTTGTGATCTGTAATTAAGTTCAATTGATTTATTTAGCACGTTTTCTAACTTTTAAATATCATAACATGAAAACACTCTTTAATTCGCAGAAACACTATCAATCGTCATGTTTAACGAAAGAACCATAAATACCACGGTTAATAATTATTTTTTTAACGCAGTTTTTTATGATTAACAAATACACGCTTACATTATGATAAATGCCATGGTTTACAAGCGTATTGATTTCAATAATACAATTTAAATTGATTTTATATGCTTTTTTCGTTGCTTTCTGCAATTCGAATGGTCATTCTATTATTAAATGTGACAGCATTATCGACAGCAAAGTAGATACTAATCGTTATGTCGGGGTCTTTGTTAAATAATTATTCGTTCTCAGCGCTAAGATATTGTAAATTAATATAAGAATGATAGCAATTCCTTGAAAACGCAGAAAGTGCGAATATAAAACTTATAATTAATGCATGATTGATTCGATAAAATCTTGTACAAGTCGACATTTTTTTATCCCACTAATGAACGGTTTCACGTTCTGAACTGATATTGAAAGTAATATTTAATCATATGCATAATAATTATCTACGAGAAAATTCTATGGATTTCGTGTCATCGAAAATTATTGTCCAATTTATTCATACGAACAATTCCCAGCAAAGCTGATAACAGTTTTTCCCAACAAATCAGAAAGAGTGTAATATAATTTCAACTTAATTGATAAAATCATTTTACACATTTCTTCTATAAAATGCATATTAACACTTTAACTGTATTTAACATAAATTTATGACAATCTTCACTTACTCATTTAAAATAAATTGACGTTAAACTGAGGAAATATTTTCATTTCCTTAGTAAATAAATATATTTTAACTTAATTTCTTCATCGCCGCTTAAAGTGTCATTACTTATTATATTGTATTTAATCACGCTGAATAATTCGTAATTTTCCTCAATTCTACGTTCTAAGTTTCGAAAATAGTTTCACAATATAGTTATAATAACGAAACTAATTAATGTTGCACGTATCTGTCAGAAGATTAAATATTTGATATTACAGACATCAGAAGAAAAAAAAGTTGCAAAACTAAGTAATCGGTGATCAACTTAATTTACGATTAAGTAGGAATTAAGATACACTTAAAGGAGCCTTATTACGCAGAGCCTTAAATTACCACGCATTTTTAATCTAAGAATTGTGTACGTAAACACAAACTGACGGGGAATGGGGAAACACTCGGATAAATAACTTCTAGCTTTCGTCATCTCTCGTTTAATTACATTCTTACTTGTGCGACCATCGTGCAAGTATCATTCTAATTAAACGCAAGTTTTACAGAAAACGTTTTCCATGCAACCTTGACATTTTATACATCGACAATGAATTTTGCATTTAAGTTAAGAATTATGAGCGGCAACCGTATTATTTTTATTGTTTTAACGTTTTTAAAGACATATTTGAAATGACATACAAATATTAAAAGAAAGAGTCTAGACATTTCTCTCGTATTTTTTGCTAAATGTGCATAACGATACGTTACAAATGGTATACGTTAAGGTAATTTCTATTCATCATCATTGTATATAAAAATTAATTTTTTTTTTTTTCAAGTACAATATTATTTATATTTCTTGTTATAAGTGAAATCCATATAAACTTTTTTTAGAATGAAAGAAAATTGAATGAAATGTACTTAAGTAGCGCCATTATTTATACTTTATCTAAAATAGAAATCTAGAAATACCTGACTTGTATTGTAAAAATCATTTTTGTTATGGGAAATTGAGCGTCTTCAGTGCAATTAGCAGTATGTACGAATTGGATTTCATTATTCCTGATACTCCCGAAAGCGTAGTAAGACGAAAAGTAAACGCAATTCGTATTTACGGGCGTGAACTGTACAATTGTAACTAGACCGAGAAAATCCGCTTTGTGAAATTGCCCACAACGTCAAGAGTCACTTTCCCGAAGCCGTTCCTCCTCACTTCTTCCTGAATTGGAAGCATTAAATTTGTCCATCAACTTCCTCCTCCTTAGTTCAAACAGTCGCACCTTACTGCCGCAATCATTCAGAACCTTTTTAAAGTTCTTTTGTAAGGGGGGACTTTTACTCCGCAAATTTTACGGGATTCATTGACTGTTAGTGTTAATGATACGCTTCCTCGTTGTAACAAGAGAAGGTCGTTTGAAGCATAAACGTCTATTGAGAGAGTGTAAAGAAAGGTGATAACAGAGGATGCTGCTATCCAAACGATGCAAACTGTCCAAGTGGCAATGAACCACTGGAATCTGAATGTCGCAGGCGCCGGCGCGCAAACCCTCGGAAAAATGCAAGGATACGCGTCATTTTTTTCGTCTTCACTTTGCAATGCGAAGGTCACGTGCCTACAATGAACCTAAGACAATTAACGTTTCATGGCTTTGGCCCGATAAAAAGTGGCTCGTGATTCTTGAGAATCGCCACTTTTGCTTTCGCAAGCCTCGCCCACGCTTTAGATCTAAATAGTTACGAATTCCATGATGTAGCATGCATGGGGCGGAAAATTGATAATTATAGAGAACTATTACGAATCAAAATTTCGAAATGGGATATTATCGCGTGCAATATATCGTTAATAAAAATACAAAACATGCCTGCTAAATATCTTTTACTATATATTTAATGTCACTAAAAATAGTTTCGTTTCATTTGAAATTTATAACTTTAAACAAATTAAATTCTACATTCTTTTCGTAATAAAAGTAAAAAAAAATTTTCGTTCTAAGTATGATTGACATTTTTTAAATAAAATGATGCGTATGCTAATCATATTTTGATATTATACAAAGATTACTAAAGAATCTGCTCCCAAAAAAACGCATTATGCAAATGACTTGTATTATGTGACGATGATTCATAAAACAATGCTAGACATCAATAACCAGTCATAACTGTGACTAGCGACAATTTCTAATACCCCGTTGTAAAGAAATGGCATAACTGAATGAATTTCATTATTTTCATTGGATTGTTCTATTTAAATCCGTGATCACTATGTATCACACGTTTTGAAATATTTACGTAATACATTCATAGTTTTGGATTATATTTATCAGCCAATTTGCATATATATATTAATCCCACTTGATGCAGAAAGTCAATATGAAAGCGGATCTCGAAAAAATATATGTGGTGTTAGTAAGATATGATTTGGTAATCAAAAAAAGTTGATTGCACAAATATTCTTAAATGTTCATCTTCTGAAATCTCTCCTGACTTTATAAGTCAATTTTACATTAATTCGTTTTACATTAATTTAATTTCTAAATTATACATTTTATTAAAAAAATATACATAAAATAAATAACATGTAATAACAATTAGAAATGTAGGTTAAATACAGTTAAGTTGGAAATCAAATTTGATGTACATGCGAAATCTTAATTAAAAAATGATTATAAGTTATAATATGTTTATCAACGAGTTAAGTGAGATGCATCCGAGAAAGAGATGTGAAGATTTGCGGCCGTGATCCCGACAATAGGAAACCTTGGACTTAGCAGAGCGGAAACGCCGCCATATTTCTAATTACTTTCTCCGGAGGATCTATCGTCGGCATCTAGGCGAATAGGTGCAAAGCTATCGCGGTCGTACGCGCATGACGCAACCATAACCTACTTCCGCCTGCGCGCATTCATTCACGAGGACTCGCGACTCTATTTTCTTCTACTGTTGTACGAGCGTAATATCCCGCAAATGAATGCTACTGTCACACTGCATAATCCAAAAAAGAACTGTGCGACAAGTTAGATAAATGCGGTGACTTTTCACTTCAATGCAAGTCAAGCTTTTTTCATTATTACAGACTATAAAAATGTTGTTCTATTACTCAATAAACATTTTTTTCGACGTCAAGCGTAAACATAATATATAATAAATCAAATATAAAATATTTGAAATTTAATATGAAATTTAGAAATCATTTTTTAAATTAAGATCTAAATGAAGAAAGTAATTATAAAATTGTTCTACTTATTTATAGTAGTTAATTAGGTTATATATTTTAAATATAATCTAGTTTTTTGAATATATTTGTCAATGAAAAGTTACTAAAATGATTGAGTTATGTCTTCATTTAGTTAAACATTGATATTTCTTATCGGTCAGAATCAAAGTATTTAGGATACTAAGATGTCATAAATAAGAGCAAAGTGGAATAAATTGATAGAATCGGTTAAGATTTTAGTCATTGGCAAACACACTCAATGTTTGAATAAAATCTGATTCGATTTCTTGTGATTTAGATTTGATTAGATCTGACTCAAATGATATCGTCTCATTTAAAGTTGGCGCAGTGCATTAACTGGTAGAAGGTACTTTGCGCTTTCCAAGATCCGATCGTTTATTCATCGCTTTTTATCTGATAGCATTCTTTCTTTTTACAGTTCTCATTTTTTACGTTAAATCGCTCGAGCAAAAGACATCTAATGTATTGCATATAACTCAACGTATCTTACAATTAAATCCTTCAAATAACAGTCGACCTTGAAATTCTGTTTTACAACAAACACTTGCTCGTAGTTTAAACACTTTCGAATACCTCCGTAGTTCGGAATCGATTACATCTTATCAGATGCGATTTAATCACCATGCACATTTTTAACTTTATTTGAACATGATTACATCTCATATAAACTGATTCCCTTCAATTTCACGCGATTCAATTTGATTTGTTAGAATGCACGCATATAAAATGTGTTTTGAAATTTTGTAGTACAACACTTCATTTTCCCATTTCAGTTTCCATTGTTTTTACAATTTTGCGATTTATATGTGAAAGATGGTTTGCGAATGTTGGTACTATTTTGCACGAAGATGTTTCTATCAATTGGTTGCTTATTAGAATTTTATATTTTATCACAGACCAAAAAATCTATTATGACAACTCTTATTAAAAATATCGTATTTGTTAATTGTAAGGCAGAATTTAAACTGTAAATGAACATGTATCTTTTTGCACTTTCTTTATAAAAACAAAAAAGGAATGCAGTTTTTTTAAATAGAGGTGGCATGTACCAAAACTTGTTTTTTTTCTTTTATATCAAAAGTGTGTTCTTAAAATGGAATTGTTTTCTTTCAAAAAAAATCTATTAAGGTAGGACTATGAAAAGATTTTTGTTAGGATTTCTTTTTAAAAAGTGTGTGTTTTAATTTAAGAATTTTTAATTAAATTTTAAAAAATTTTCAGCCGTTTTATTTATTTTTATTTTAATTAAAACAAATTGTGGAGGTAATAATTTGAGATATTAAGGATATTGGCTCGCGGAAACAAAAATACAAAGAATTCGTTGAAATTTGACCAGAATATAGTTTAAATAAACATTATATTGTCTGATTTTTTTCAGATTCTTCAACCGTATTATTTATTAAATAATGCAATCTGAAAATCCGATTTATCGTATCGTCATGTATAAGTTAGAGTAGCGTCAACATATAAACAAAGACATAACCCTTTCTGTCAACACTCTTTTATATGTTGGCGCTACTCTAACTCATGCATCAATATATGAATAATTGGATTTTAAAAATGCTTTATTTAATAAATAATACGGTTGAAAAATATGAAAAAATTCAGACAATATAATGTTTATTTAAACTATATTCTGATCAAATTTCAACAAATTCTTTGTATTTTTGTTTCTGCGAGTCAATATCCTTAATTGCTAAAGATAAAGAATTTATAAGTATATGCAAACGTATCAAAATCAGTGCTTCTTTATTAATATATTAATTCTTGTTCTTAGGATTTTTATAGAAAACTAGTATGTCATTATGTAAAACATACATTTTCAATGATATACCAAATTAATTATTCCACCGTCCACATTTGTAACTAAATGCTGTTAAAATGCTGAATCCATGATATTTTGACTGCAAATGTCTAAAAAGGGTAAATATATATTTAACAATTTTTTAATTAGATGAATAATAATATATTTAAAATTCAGAATATAATAATTAATACATTTTATCAAAAGAGTGTAAAATATTAAAACATTATTGGAACCCCATACATGATACGCTACTTCACGATAGTCTTACCTTAACATTTACAATTTCTATATATTCACAATTATCATTTGACCTTTTTAGTGTCATTTTCCATTTGTAACTCGTATTTCTTATTGATTTATAATCATAAATTGTATGCCCCAATTGCTCAACTTATTGCTTTCTTTAAATATTTAGCCACTTGAAGCAAAAATGATTGAATTAAACAAAAACAATCTGCTCATTTCTTAACTGTCAGACAAAAAGCAACGTGATAATGACCAGGTCTGATTCATTAGCGACGCATGCGTTTTGTTTGATAATAAAGTGTTGATTAGGTAACGCTTTATTGTCGACGGAGAGAGTAATTTGTTGGTTACGTAGAGTCCCGGCGGCTTAGCATTGGCGCAAACCCTTCTCTTCTATGTCAAGAATCTCTCCGCGATCAATGCAATCTAGACACACGCTACGCCCCACTAACTTCGTGAAATCCCCTTCGACAATTCCCTACATGGACCGTATTAAATTTCCGACGCCTTTCGCTCTCTCCCTCTTTCTCGATCGACTTGTCGTGTGTGGCGTACGCCATAGAACATAACAATCGTTTAACTAACTAATCGCGAACGAGCGAGCGATTGCGCGCGCGACTTACAATGGTACCAAACGCAATCAGTTTTCGCTATTTAACGGCCCGATGCATTTTCATCGAATTCATTTCATGCCTCATGGATTTTCATATAAAGATCATTGTCATGCTGACGATGAAAAGTCCGAAGGTCCGATTTCCGAGATAAAGCCAGATTATGCACACACGCGCTCTTCGTCCAAGGTTTGACCTGCGCGTGAACCGAAACCAATGTTAATGATCGATCATTAATAGAGATTTTGCGAAAAAAGAAATAATGGACGGTAATTGACAGTTATGCTCGCAGTAAAATCCCGATTTGACTTTCTGATGTTTCCAAGCATGCAGGCAAGTTTAATTAACTTTATTTATTTTTGTTTCTTTTCTTCTTCATTTTTGCATTTTACTTTTTATTCTTCTTCAGCAAGATTATTAGCTGAAACGGTTACTTTCAGTTCAAATTATTAAACATTTGAATTTTCTGCATTTGAGTCGAAAAAACAAATATATTTTATAATCAATAAGTAACTATAACAAGTAAACATTAATTTTGAACACATTAATAAATTTATCGATAATTTATAGATAATTTTTTGTCTGAGAAATTATAACATTTCACACAGTTAAAATTGCGGAAACTCTTGTGCAAAGTTAGCATTATTTTTATCACTATTACAATAGCGTTTCTTTGTCATTGCTCAACTTATTATTTCGCGTAAATATCAACACATAATCTTTTGTACATAAACATTTAATCACGATTTTTTGCTTCTGCCTGCCCGAGTATATCAGCGTCGTAAATACCCTGGAAATTGATTCGTACAACACCAATTTAGCCTACTTATTTGCGTTTACGTAAGACGCGCGGCATTTCGTCATTAACGATACCACAAAAGCGAATTTCCCTTGGTCGAACTTTTGACTTGTATACAAGATCTGATAGTCGTGTGTCAGCTCGGCTCTGCAATCACCGCAATTAATAATTACATCTTTCGGTTATACCGAACGAAAATTAAACACTGTCAACGACATGCTGTCAACTCTGACTCGCCATTTATGTCTCTATAATCTTAAACATTTTTTAAAAGTTGTTTTGTGATAACAAAAATTGTGATTCTAAATTATGATTCCAATCAAAATGCTTTCTAAAAATGTTATTCAATACTTCATCTTATAATAAACCTTTTTTTTATGAATCTCATTTAAAAACGGAAACAGTCTTATAAAAAACAGTTTACCAAACCTATTTCAATGTTTTCAACCAGTTATTGCAATAATTGCACAACGATGTGCGAGTTATTGCAAAATATTGTTGGCTACGTATTTTATATCCTGACAGCTACTGAAAAGCTGACGAGTCTCGTTCATTTTGACATCAAATTGTCGTGGGTGTCACAGGTAAACATCTAATAGAAAGGATCCGTGAGTCAGCGTGCAAAGGTATCATCGAACACGAACAATGGAATAAAATTCATTTTGCATAAGTCACGCACATACGTGTCTCGCTGCTGCTAATTTTTCTCCACACGTACGCAGAAACAATATTTACTTATCTTCACACTGACTTCTATACATCTTAACATTTTTCTATTTCCTTATTTCCTCATCTTCCCCCTTCTTGCAACTCAAGATACAAAGATATCAACACTCGATCATTAAAAAACGATAAACTTCTAAACAACAAATTTATAGTCGACTGTCCTGAGAGAGTAAATCTCATTTGTGTTATAATATTTGATGTCGAAGAAAAATTGTCTATCGCTAATCGAGTTTGTTGGTAATGCATCTTGTAGTGAACGTTTCCAGTGGCTAAGCCGCTGAAGTGAGGTATAAAAGTTTGCACGACACTCGCGCTAGAAAACCGCGCGCCAAGTAAGAGTACACGTGTTCTTAAGTGCGAAAAAGTAATAGCCCGCGACTAGACGATCTAGATGAAACTCCCCGCAAACTATTTACGTCGATCGAGTTACGTGTTATCTGGCCGGGTCATCAAGCGATTCGCCATCTGCGAATCTAACCTTAATACGAATTGAGTGGGTTCGTGTCGTAAGCCATTTTCTATTCAGTAGTTGAACAAAAATCGACAAAGTTTAATAGACAAAGATAAGATTCCAATTTGACTTCTCATACCAATTGTACTTGTGTAATTTTGTATATTTTGAAATTAATTAAATGCTACTCAATCTTCTTCAACTGACCTAAATCTTTTGCTAGACTTTTGGTCCATCTTTTTTTTTAAATGTATTTTCGAGGAAAGTTTTGATATTCTAAAGTTTTGCTCTATTCTTAGCGTTATGCCACCCTATGATTATGAATTAATTTAACTTAGGACGAGTTTGACCCCACGTTTTTTTGCCAGACCTCCCTGTTTTTAGATGAGAGCACGCGACCAATGTCAGAACTACTAGACGACCCTCGCATTATCTCGAGACCAACAAAGCTTTTGTGCAGCGAAATAGAAGGCCTTGGTGTGGTGGATAGCTTCTGCAAGTAGGTGTTTTTAGATTCTCAGAATCAGAAGGTGAAACCTTCATGAGTAGACCGACCTACAGGTCGAACGACTCGAGAACCAATGATCCTCCTCTGCTGATCTACGCATACCAGAGCCGATTTTTTACATGTATCAGATCGATGTATCACGAAAAGATTCTAGAGAGGCTTCGGCTAATTGTTATTATATCGCTTGCTAGTTCTTCAGCAAATTCTAACGTGAATGCAATTTACATCTGTTAAATAAAAACAATTTCTTTGTTAATCTAAATAAAGAATACTATCAATAGCAGAAATAGTAAGTAAAACAGAATTTAATTTATAATCAAAAATGCATATTGATTTTAGAAATGTTTAAGAATTTAAACAATTATATATTAAATAGATAGAAAATATTATACTGCAAAGAAAATTGAGTTTTTTGGAAAACATTTTTTAAAAATGCATTGACTGAAAAGCGTGATAATGTGAAAAACAATTTATTGACTATTGAAAGTAAAAGGAATTGATGGAGATGATTTAGCATACTAGCAATCAATTAAAATTATCTTGGCCGAGGAAAAAAATTCGACATGTTTCCGCCTCTCGTTGAAGACATCCCTTACGTGCAGACAAATAGGTTTAATCCGTTCCGCGTAAGTCTTGTCAGTTCCCTTCTTCATCATGATTACTATATATTGCGGTATCGGCAACGGAAGTTGGTAAAAACATTTGGAGCTGTTGCGAATGTTGCAACTGAGGAAATATATATGCTTCTTCTAGCGTATGTATACGGGTGCTGGTTTTTAAAAGTCATGAAGATTAAATTTTTTTTTGTTTCAAAATTCAATCATATCCGACATGAGAAAAGAACTTGCGTAGTTTTTTGCTGTCTTATTATAAAAAAGGACATTTTTTTCCTTCATATCCTCTTTTTATAAAATGATATGTTGCGAATTCATGCAGTAACCGGAAAACGAAATACGGTATGATAAATTAACAAAAATGATGAAACTTCAGATATATAAGAAAAAAATGTATTATTTTATATATAAGAAGAAAATTAATCTTTTAGTTATAAAGCATGAATTTGCTTTTAAAATTCGATTGTCTAAATACTGTTTTGAATCAATAGATAATTTACTTTTACTAACAAGAAACTATTTAATTCCATCAAATTAATTGATTACATTGAATATTTAATGAAAGATATTGAATGATTGCATAATTGAATTAGATAATCAAAATATAGTCAGCTTGAAAATGCCTTTGTTTAATGTCAAAATGATATCAACGTTGTGAGATATAGAAACGCTTAAAACCGATCATTGCTTGAGAAATATTCTTGTGCAAACAAACTAACAAGGAGAAACGAAGCTGAACGTAATTTGAACTAAAAAGAATGATTTTTGTATCAACGTGAGTATACATCGTAGCAGTTAGATATCTCATTAGGATGCACATTGTTTAAATTGGATTTTGAAGTCGACGACGTGCGAGGGAGAGCTAATTGACTGCCGGACGGACATCAAGTTTTTCGACAAGATAAAGGAGAGACGAGATGGGAAGACGTAGCAAGACGCGAGGAGAGAAACCGAGGATGACGCCGAGGAAGTGGAGGAGGGAAGGCCGAGGGGGAGGAAGAAAGAGGGGGGAGGGACAAGAGAACATCCGGATTCTGCTTGGCTATATAGATAGCGCTTCTCGCATGGGGATGGACGTAACTGCGTCTCTCTCGCTCTCATTCGCCATCATTCTGTCTCTCTCGTAGCGACGCGCAACTCTCATCAACCGTTCTCTCCACCCTCGAGGCTCTTCGCTTATTTATTTCTTCGAGTTATTAATTATCCCCGACTGGTCCACTCGAGGAATCTTCTCATGCGAGCAGTCGTTCACCAGCGCGAACAATGAAAGTCATATCTCGCGCGAGGACACGTTTAATTAATGTGCCAATTCAGTTGGAATCGCATTAGTTTAAATAACTACCGAAAGAATCTCCACGCTTTTAACAGGAAATTACGATCTTGACTTTTGTTCGAGGTTACACTTTTTGTTCCCGCGCATTATGACACGTTCCGGGAATGAATTTGCTGTTAATTCAAAATAATGGTATTATAAAATGATTAATGCGAAATTATGCAACTAATTGGTATCATTCAGTAACGGAAAAAAGCAGTCACTTACACAGATAACGCATTGTACTTTTTCTATTCATTTTGAATGATGATAAAAGAGTGATCGAGGATTTGCCAATTGTTCACTCGAGGTTAACGAATTCAAACGTGCAAAATTAATTTTGATATTACTATGATATTCTATAATTGCAGGTAGACATAAATAATAGTCAATGAAACTGCAGAAATTATTACAAAATGATCGTAAATAAGTTATAATTATTATCATGAACATTCGATAAAATAATTGCAAAATCAAATTCATATATCTAAATTTTATTCGTGTTATTGTATTCGTTAAGTTTTTTAGAAGTTGCGAAGTTGTGAAAGAAATCACACTTTATCTTGTCTATCTATATATATGTATTAATGACATACAATTTCATCTAACGAAAAAAATTAAATATACTTCTTTGTAAAAACCATTTTCTATAATGATTTCAAGTTTATATGACTACATTTGCCGATTATTCCTTCAATCTTCATAGGTCAGCGTATAAAAGAAACAAAAGTATTATATACAAAAATATATAAAAACGTAATGTAAACGTAATTCATTGTTAGATAATTCTGTTAATTATCATCAATACATTGATACAGTCAGCGGTGTAGAAAAACGGACCGCGAGAGTTCAGAGACGTTGAAAGGCGGTACGCACGTATCTCTTTTGCGAAGGTCGCAGAGACAATTTCCGTGGCAGAATAATACGTGCTCCACATACACTTTTATTTCAACGTTAGAAATCTTACGGATTTCCTGCCTTTATGCACGCCGCAAAACGTTTCAACGTGTTTCCCCTTCTACCCTTCAACACATTTTGTCCTGCTACTTTCAGCGGTGTTTTATTTTTTTAATTTATCAACAAATCACACTCTTGAGAATTATCATTGTTCAACTTTTAAAATGCAAAATTGTCTTAACATAAAAGAACGCAATTACTCATTTTGATACATTGAATATTGAGTGCCATTTTGGAAAGTTATAAACACATGTTTCCACACGTTCCAAACATAGAGGCTTTGATTAATGAAACACTGCAGCACTATTGATCGAGATTAAAGGTAGTTGCACTTTTTGGGCAACATTACTTTGAGCTGACTCAAGCAACCATTTTGCATCTTTCGTATGAAATATCTTCGTTTTCATCTTGTAAGGATGGGATGAGTAAGACTTTTATCATGATGAGTAATACGGAATTTCAAAAAGTTCATTTTTTCATTGTGACATGAATGCGAAGTTCATTTAAAGGCGTCTTTGAGAAAACCTCAAGTAGAACAAAAATTAAAGAGCACATAAGATTTTATGAATACAAGTGAAACTACTTTTCACGAGTACTTTTATTTCCATTTTCTTTATGACAAATGAAGTATCAACAATAAACAATTTTAAGGTTTAAATAAAAATAATAAATATAATATATATTTGCTTGAATACTATCCCATCAATATGAGAAATATTTTTATAACATAGATATGTACAAATTTCACAATTTATCCTAAGAACATGTTTTCCTAATTGTATCTATCAGTATCTGAAAGATAATTTTTACAATCGACCTATCAAATACTCAACCGAGCGTTTACATGCCATTTTTATTCCAAATTCAGAAACAATTCTACGAAACATAAGCAATTATATTCCGTGATTTTAGAGTCGAAGAATAACCCGGAGCAAATTGTGAAGTTAAAAGCGTGAAGCGGCGTGGCCGCACGATGTGTCTGACTTCAAAACCCGGAACTTAAGAAAATACCTTGATCTTCCGAAATTTTCATAATGCATAGCCTCCTTCGTCTTTGCGAAAGCATTACTTCGACTTGGTTGCGTGTGCACATGCGTACAAACTATTACGGAACCTGGTCCACATCTTCCGGTTGTCGAACTGGCCTAGAAGCGTAATTACCAATCGAGCCCCGTAGGTAGATGTTTTCGCGGCGATTTTGCTCGATCTCTCGTCTCGTTACGCGTGGCAATTGTAGATGTAGCGAGGAAGAAACGATCGAATCGTTGCGTGATTTTCGATCGACGTCGAGCCGGAAGATCGGGCTCGCCTCGGTCGAACGCACAGTGACTCCTATCCAGCCGCAACGATGACCAATTACGATAATTACGATAGTATAATTGCGACCGGCCCGACGGACGCACACCCTCCGCGGGGCCGATGCGCCTCCTACAGGTCGTTGGTGCAACCTCGCTTGTATTAATCATCGACTTAATTATTATTCCGGATAAGACGAGACGAGAGGGCTATTACATGGACGTGGTGGCATCTTATGCTGCAGCACGGAATTTTATCTAATGCTTGCGCACATTTTTCTCTCAAACGTTACAAGCGTTGAAATTTTTTCTTCTTCTTCCTCTTTTTCTTCTTTTCTTTTTCTGTTTTTTTTTCCTTTTTTTTCGGTATCTCGCTCTGGAGAAACCGATAATAGGAAAAATCGCTCGAGGAATCCATAAGCGATTACTCCTATGCGCAAGGAAATAGGCATGCAAGTCAATGCGGGACGATACACGTACAGATCGAACTAGAAAAAATGGATAAGCTGCTTCGTATAGAACTCTCGCATCTAGATGAATTACGTGCCAATGCAAGAGGGAGTTGTATAAAGTGGTGAATTATTGCCAATAATTCTCGACCGGTTTTTTAATCCTTGCTTCATTATGGGTGGAAACGAAAATAAGAATAGAAATATATCGAATTTAGATTGATAAATAATTGTTTACTCTACTGAAAGTCTAAGGACTTTTGTCCAAGCAGATCTTCGTATTCTGCCACTTTCTTCTTTTTCATTGTCAATTGTTAATGTTTCTCCAGTCATATCTTCAAACTTCCTCTTTTCACTATTCTCTTTTCTACCGTCAACTCTAGGTATCCCTTTTCTTTAATAGGGACTCGCGTTTTTTTTTCTTTTTCAGTTCCTTTATTCCTTCATTATCATGTTCCTATCGTTTCTTTCCTTTTGTTACATCCTGTGTCTGTTATAACTCCATTAAATCTTCTCCCCCTAGCTAATTCAACATCTTTATTTATATAATAGGCTTCGTTTTTCGTTACTCCCGAGGACCAAATTGATGTTATAGCACGTAAAATAAAACTATTAAAATGATAACTGAAAACAATAGTCCGTTCTTTGTGCAGAAATACTAAGAAAAAGAAGTCAAATTGAATAATGCTTTGAGTGTCTAAACAATTATTTGCACTATCTAAATAGTTACGCTGACTATGTAAAAGATTATATTTACTATCCTCTAGATAGTCAATTTAAATATCTATATTTATTGAAAAAGAAAAAATTGAAATTGCATAAAAAGATAGAAATTGAAATTTTGTATATCTCAAAGGAATCAAAAGAAACTGAAAAGTCAATTCTTCTCTAAGCCTACGCCAAAATGAGCGAAGCGAATGAATCTCCTTTAGCGGAAGAAATGTTGAAAAGTTTTGTGCGAAGAGAAAACCTAAATATCTGCAGCATCTTTTTAGGTTATCAAACAAACTGTACTCGTTGCTATCAAGAATCAGCAACAACCCGCGCTAACCATCATCAAACCAGATAGGCGAATAATTTTCTTAATTTATTCCCAATCCTGTGGCACGTATCAGATACATCTTCGACGCATACACAGGCTTTTGCCATTCAGTGGGACGCAGTGAGCCACGACATAGAAAACTAATAATTTTTCTCTTTGATTACCAAACAATCAACAAAGCTAGTTATCCCGTGTATACCACAAGGAATGTTCGCATTATGATGTCATTACGCACGATTACCCATTACATACCTTGTTACGCGCTACATCGTACATGACACACATCACGCGCTGAAAAATTCATGAGAAAACACAACTTTTGTTGATTCAATGTATATCCTTGAACTTTGCGTCTAGGTGTTGTAATCGGGTCAAATGCGCTTAGAAAATTCGTATTTTAATCAACATTTTTGCAACAGTTTTCCAGTTCTTTCTCATCTCACGAGACATTCTAATCAGAAAAAAGTAAATAAATATTCTGCTTTCCTAACAAATATTTATTGTCATTATGAAATTGTTTTCTCAATTTACCTTATAATGTACATTGTTACTTTCTTTCAAGTTTTATCTAAACAATGTTAATTTATTAAACTGCCATTTGTTAAAATTTCATACTATTATAGCATTTTCTAAAACTTTTTACCAATTGAATAAAGTTGTTTCTAACTACAAAAGGTGTCCTATTTTTAACTCACTATTATTTTTCTAACGCTCTAAATTAACTTGTATTTTCTATTGATAACACAACATTTTCGAACCACATGACCGTGCATACATTAATTT
Source organism: Gryon sp. ZL-2020 (assembly GCA_022817425.1). Taxonomy (NCBI): domain Eukaryota; kingdom Metazoa; phylum Arthropoda; class Insecta; order Hymenoptera; family Scelionidae; genus Gryon; species Gryon sp. ZL-2020. The sequence goes on along the minus strand of JABFPJ010000006.1, from coordinate 68,585 downwards.
CCAACAAAATTGATCTGCAACTTTCAAGAAAGTCGGTTTCTTCTTCAAGAAGCAACAAACATCAATTCACTGCTAATCAGATCTGTTCATCATTTTGAACATTAATAATAGCTGAGTTTTAAACAAAAATTACCTATGCACAGTAAATTGGGTCGATGATTTTGTAATCCAAGTCACACCGCTTATTATTCGAACTATGAGCAGAATGACAAACTGTTGTGGCTCGCTGGCACAAATTCAAATCTAAAAGGAAACGAACGCACAAGTGTGCCAACCTGTTCCACATTTCATATATGAGAATGAAAGTAAAATTCCATCGATTCTTGATGGATGGCGCCCAATTTTATGACAATTACATTGGCTTTTGGTATAACGTATCATGGCATTATAAAGTTATGACATATTGCACGCATTTCACGCAATCTCACTGACGACAGCGAAGAACTAGCGTACCTACAGTACCTGCGCTTAATTGCTACATCGTTCAGTTTCAATTACGACGATACGCTACAGCCACGCGTCCGTGTACTCGATTTCTTCTTCTTCTGCTTCTTCGTCTTCGTCGTTTTCCTCTCTTTCTCCGATCTATTCCTTCTTTTTATTGTACCTATTCCTTCTTTACTCGCGAGTCTAAAGCAAAATATAACTGAAGCACTTAATGAACAGATGTTTATTTTATGTGTGTCGACAAAAAGTCAACATTTTCACGAAAATGACGCGTATATAATTCATCAAAATCGTTCGAGCTAACGCAATACGTCTTTGCGCAACTGATGATAATATTATGATTTATACAATGATTTTAATGCCAAAATAAAGAATAATGCAAAGGTAATGTTTATTGAGTCTTTAGAACAATATTACTAATGAAAATGATGAAAGAAGAAACGTGATTCTTCTTACATTACATTACAGATATTATTTTATTGTTGTACATATATATTGCATGGAATGTTTTTAAATTACTTTGTAAAATAACATATATATTCATTCATTTATATTAAAAAAATATCAATATGATATTGTTTTGAATATAAATATGATATATTTTAAATTAAACGTCACAAACGTCTTGGTAAAACCAGGTTACGATACCAATTCTTTTGATGTAACAAAACAAACAGCATTAACCTATTTTATATCGTTAAATATCATTAATATGCAGGATTCTTAACCGACGAATTTACTTTCTTTTTCCTTTAACATAAAAAAATATTCCTACACTCTGTCTGCCATTATTTATAACTTAATTGAAATAGTATAAGTTAAAGGTAAATATCCGTTATTTTTATAATTTATATTTATTTCTGAACTGACCTATTATCTAGAAAAAAAATATTTTCCTAATTAATTCAAACGTTTAAAACAATAATAATTTTCATTTACAAGTTATTTTTTTATTATATCAATTACTTAATAAAATGTATAGTGTTTGATTGATTTATCTATATAATTCACTACTTGTTGACTGATTTATTAACTTAGCCGATTGATTCATGATTGATTCACATGCTTCATTAGCGATTAATCATTGAACGATGATTCATAAAAATTCTGTAGAAAATTTTTGTTTGTAGAAACAAATACAAATTGAATAATCTTAAGAACAAAAGAAAGACCCGTCAAGTAACTCAACTTATTTTTCCAGCAAAATAACGTTGCCAATAATCGATCATAAATGTTGAATGCTAATTTTTCGCCTGACCTACAATGGTGACAAAAAGATTCCGAAGCAAAACGCAATAACGGCGCTTTGTTAACATTTTACGATACTTCCTCCTACGTTAGAACATTTCTTTATCAAAACGTGAATGCACTTCCAAAAGAAATGTATATTCATAAACATGAGTACAGGTGCTTAACATTCTTGTCTCATAATAAAGATGAAAGTACATTTCTCTATCTGCCAAAAAAAATCATAAAGTGGATTAGCAAATTCACTAATTTGATAGTCCAATTTCTATTATGTCGTGGTGAAATTCATTTTCATTATAGATTAAGTTTCGTATGAGTAATGTTTTATGAAGATTAAACAAAAATGTATAATATAATAATATAATATTAAAATACTTACTTAAAATTATTATTTATTTTAACATTAATAATCAAAGATGTTTTTAATATTTATTGTGATTAAAATGATTTCTATTTTATCTTCTCATTTTAATAAAAGATTTGAATAGTTTACCAAAGAATGCTTTTATAATAAATAAATTCTCCGTACAAATAAAATGAACTAAGTAAATTTAATATCGACGTCAATGAAGTAAAGAAGACAGGAAAAAAAAATTAAAATCGGGTCGAGTTGCATCGTTCGTTTGTGGACATAAAATTGTGCGTTCTGAATGAGTGGGCGAGAGGACGCAGTACAATGAACGTGACACAGATTCAATCAACTATTTAAATCCGTTATGTTTAGCGCGGAATTTCAAGTTATGATCAAAGAATTGGATTCCAGTTTTTATTATAAGAACTTGGATTATGAGAATAAATCCTGCGTGTCACCATACTGGTTGGAGGTTGACGAAATTTTTCGTATATTTCCTGGGTGTTGGAATCCCGTTCGATGACTTCATTATGAATCTTTTGGACTGCATTTGCACATCGCAAGATCGAGCACGAAAGTGAGAAAGAAAGGAAGAAAGTTCAACGGTACCCGAAATTTATTTAGATGATGAATAACATAGTAGTTTTTGGTAACACCTTGAGTCACAAGTGTTAAAAACAAATAATGATCTCTGATGTAACGGATTAAAGACCTGTACTTTGAAAATGATTTATTGAACATTTGGAGGAATTATCAAAATTATCTTAATGGTCAACTTCGTTAAAGTAACTCTCTTATGGCCTTCTTATGGCCCTCTTATGAACCTCTAATGACTAGTCTAGACTTTATTTTTCAACAATTAGTTAAAAACATATAATTAAATTAAATATTATTACAGCCTATGTTAATTTAGAATGATCACAGATTCAAACAAACATATTTTCATGTTTATATATTAGTAAGGATTAGTTTTTAAAAATAATAAAATAATATTAAATTGCATTTAATTTGAATTTTACAGAAGCTTGTAATATTAAAAAATTAATTAACATATTCTATCATTCTATATCAAAAAGCCATTCAATGAAAAACCGATAATAATAATAATTAAAAGGAATAGCTAATGATTTTTTGATCGAATTTAAATGGATCTTAGTAGTTACACTGGGCAATTTTTTGCATACTAAATAACATACTATGTATTTAAGATTTTTCCATCAACAGTTTTTTTAAGTTTAAGTACCTTTTTTTATTACACGTTATATAAAATAATAATAGCTATTATCACCGTTTCGATTTAATAATTGCTACAAGAATATGTAGTTTTATGCCCGCAATTACTTTCATATAAATATTAACACCATGTGAATATTGAATGAAAATATCATTTCAATAAAGTATGAAAAATAAAAATGAAAATACCGAGATCTGATTAAAATATTGTGTAACTGCAATTGTTAATACACACTTAAAAGTTAAGAAATATAAAATATGAATAAAAACCAAATGTATTATAATATTAAGATGAGTGACCGTTCATAATTTGTTAGTATTTTTTAATGCAATGACTATTGTTTTACTTTTAATTACAATAATAATAGTTAATATTATTCTTTAAAAAATATATATAATATTATATACAATTTCCTGTTGTTTATTCAATAAAATATACATTCAATAAGTTGTAAATTCAAACCGCACTTCATTTCATTTACATTTTGCAATTATCTACAACTATTTGTATTTCAGAAATGTATATTACCCACGTACGTGCATATAAACCGCGAAACTTGCCTCGGAGCACACCTTTAATGATAACGAGAGAGGTCAATGAATCATTTTTTCGAAACGTCTAACCGAGAAAACGTCCTTGAGGGAGGATCGTAAACTTCATCGGATGTATGGTTCGAATTCGCTACTTTATCGTCTGCGATTTGTTTAATGTTCATCGTATGCAGGATATCCCATAAACATTTTTCTCCACCAAGTCAAATATAAATTTTCAACCATATCTAACGTTAAAGTGTCTCGGAACATATTAAATTTCAAAATATATTTAGTTGCATCTTTAACTTGAATCGCTTATTTTTTGCACAAACAAGCAAACTAATTAAAATGTGTTTTTAAATGATGTCTAATCACAACACAATTTTTAAAGATATTATATTAATTGAAGGAAAAATCATTGATAAACTGGCAATCATGCTAAACAACCTGATAAGATCAACATTGATTACAATAACGATGAGATTCTTTGGTAGATACAAAAACAAGACAATATAACAACTCGGAAAACAGTTTTATAAATAAATTGATGACTAAAAAGGTGTTGATGAAGGGCAGTATAATTGTGGTCATTCGGAATAGTATAAATATGATTCACTTATTCAAATATAAATATATATAAAAAAAATATAAAAAAAGTTATATTGCTATATAAATTTAATGATCTGTGCATCAGAATAAAAGAATTTGAAAATCCCCATAAAGTGAATAAAGAAAATATTAACATAAGTAGAATATCCAGTCTTTTGTTTCCTTTTTTCATCACTGATTTATATTCGTAATACAATTTTTATTTGCTTCCATATATACACAAAAACAACTTAAATATGTATGAAATTAATACGAATAATTTTTTATTTGGTATAAAGTGTACTGAACGTATAATAAAGAAACCAAAAACATCATAAGTTGATCAATTAAATGAACAAGTTAATAACAAACTCCATAAGAATTTGTTTGGCAACTGCAATCCAGATGACAATTTATAATTGTTATCCAAACACAATAGTCATGTGTGTATTATATGGAACTTACGTGCCAAAACTGACATAATAAATAACACTTGAAGTCGGGTACAATGCGTGATATATGTACATTTTTATATGCCTGGAGGATTTGATAAATGATATTGTAAGGATTAGCGTGACGCTAAGAACTAGCCTGACAAAATATCTCATGCATAATACGGGGCAACAACGAGAAGTAGTCCCATTTTAATTGTAAAGTATGGCACTTTTTTCAACCAAAAACGAGGATGGAAAGGCAAAAAGATGTCATGTAGTCGTCGTTCAATCGACGCAAACGAGCGTATTTTCATCGGTGTTTTAATAACAAGACGCGGGCAATGAAAACCAAGAGATTCGCCGTGATTAAAAAGCTTAACAAGATTTCGCGGTGCTGCATTAAACATCGCGTTTTTTCTCGTTAATTTATGATTTGATGCTTCGCCTGTCGTTTCATGATAGATTCGAACTCCGCTACGTCCTTGTTCCGTTTTTAATGCATCAATGAATTCCCATATGACAAGACACGATGCTTTCAATCTGCGATGCGAGACTGCGCGTATATTATTTGTATGCGATTCATTGCAGAAATTAAAGTATTGGTGATTTTTCAGGAATAAAAGTAACAATTAAAAACGACGGATAATCGAAGATATTTTTTTTATTAATTCTATTTTTTTTTAATTAAAATGATTAATAAAGTCATGTTTAGCAAAATAAAACCTAAAATAGATAAACATTAAGTAACTAATAAACAATTCAAATGAAGGAAAAATTAAAATAGTATTTTTGCAATGAAGAAGTTATTTTGAAAATGATTACGTTAGATTATGTCAATTAATTTGCAAATTGTTATGTTAACAAGAACAATTTTCATCGTAGTTACAACTAATTGTAACATTAACAATTCAGTGAACAAATATAAATAGATATCACATAAAGTGAAGATAATCTACGATTGTTTTCTGCTTTGAACAATTGAGAGTTATCGTCCTATCTTCTAAATTACGTGATAAATTAAGAGCTGAAATGTTTCTTCGTATCAATAAAAGTTTCCGCAATTAATTACCCAGTTTTTTCGATTAATGTGTAAGTGAAATTTTAATGTCAAGAATACAATTAAATATTACTCAATTCTGTGTAGATAAAAATCTATGAAATGTCTTTCCAGTGCTTTTTATATGTAACGGAAAAGTAAAGTTGCAAAAATTGCATTAATGCTGTAATTTTAAAATTTTTTTTCAATTTGTTGATTTACTTTTTCAGCAAAATTTGTACTGAGATATAAATTGAAATTAAGACTGATGTTCCGAAATGTTGCATTGTTTAATTTATTGATTGATTTTAAATATACTGCAGTAAAAATGATTGGAATTCTTTATTCGATCGAGTCCTTCTCAATGTCACTGTAGTACTGAAGTCAACGAAGAATGAATTTCATGTAATTAATTTTTTTTAAAGCTTCACTTTTGAAGTACAACCTTACACAATAATCTGCACACCAGTCTTACTCAAGGTCGCAATGCCACAGTCAACAAAAGTTCAACGAAAGAATACCGTATAAAAAGCGACTCCTTTCTCTATTGAAGATGTTACAGTTCCAAAATAAAGACTATTGATTGGATAAAGGATCAGCAAATATTACAATTGCTCATTCGACAAATTTATTTTGTTGAATTAGACCTTCTTGTCTACAAAATTCAACTATCTTCGTCAAAATAACTATTGAAATAATTCAGACAAAAAACAATATTAATGATTAATGCAAAATTTATTTTGATAATTGAATTTTTTATCAAAGCATAAAAGAATGGAAACAAAATTGTTTTTGTTATTTTTGGGCAATTGTGTCGCTTTTGAGTATATTTTATTTCATGATCATCTTACAACTATTCTTTCTATATTTCAATCATAAATTCATCAAACTTATTACATAGATGAAACCCAGAAATCCACTTAGATTTACCTAATAATCTCACTCTCGGTGGAGGTGCATTCAAATCTCTTTCGATCCTTCCACTTTCGCGTTCCTGTTATTCTAAATTATATTGCATTATTCCATATGATTTAAAAATAACAAGTTTTTTAATTTTATAAAATATTCAACTAAAAAGAAGTATAATAATATTATATTTCATTTTAGTTGAGTATTTTATATGTCTATAAAAACGATTAATTTTGTAATATCAAAAATCTTACGTTAGTTTTTAATAAAATGAAAAATTCACTATTTCATTCAAAATTGTATTTCAAAATTACCTTAACCATTTATGTGTATGGAGTTAAGAATAAAAATTATTTAAAATAAATTTTGTATTAAGTGCTGATAAATTTAGAATAATTCTATATTCAGTATCGCAATTATTTTTTATACGTTTATTGCCGCAATAACAACTTCAATCATAGTGTTTATGCACATAGATTTTCAATTGTTCATTCAAATGTACACTGAATCAAATTTTGCTGAATTTTGTTAACATTTATCATTGCTGCAACTTCTTCTATCATTAATTTGCAGAACCAAATACTTAAACAACTGGCAAAGATTAAAAACAAATGTAACGATTTGAAATGCATCTCCAGGAAAGTAATATCAAAATCGACAAGTCTGATTTATCTCACCTTTAGCGATCGACTGGAGCAACCGGTATCCAGAAAATGGTCCCGGGTATCTGAGCGTTAACAGATCCGCGATGTTTCAGCACATGAAAAACACAGCGCGACACACTGTCTCGGTTCGGAAACCGGTCGGACACGACGAACTTTCCTCGACGTGGTTCAGATCATGATCCGCTGTGGCGGTGGCGGTGATCTCGCTCGCAGAACCTCGTCAAGGTCAAAAGGCCGCTGACCAATTCGGGGGCTCTTGGTCCGGAAAAAGAGTGACGAAAAGCAAGGGAAAGAGTGAATTGGAAAGCGACAAAAAGATGCACGGGCGTTTTGAAATCGAGTTTCGGGAAAGTAGGAAGGCGACGATTGGCCCTGCTCTGACACAGATCACTGACCAACTGGTTCGGCGGGCACCGACGCCTTCGCGACTCAGTACTCGACTGAAAGCCAAGCCAGAGCCAAGCCAGACTGACTACTCGCATCTGATATTCTTCCGATCGGCGAACGCGCCACACAACCGGCTTCGGCTCGTTCGGTTCGTTTCGGTCGCGTTCGTCGCGAAGCAGCGCTCTTCGGGGATAGATACAAGTGGTATAGTTTAATACGTACACGCCACTATACAATCGTGCACTTTGCGTGTGTGCAAATTAAATATCCATATACTTTAACTTGTTAGCGGGCGTCCCTGTGAGGAGACCCGGCGAGGGTGCGCAGTACGTATATTATAAGCCTCGCCGATATTTATATGCACGCGTTTATACCTGCGATTTGTATGACTGTGTGAGGGCAAAAGATACCAATGTGTATGTGTATGCGAATGTATATGTCTATGTCTGTGTGCTTGTGTTTATGCATGTATGAGTGAGCGAGTGGGAGAGTGCTTGCAAATACGAAGCCACTCACACCCACGCGAGCCGGATGAGCTCCTAATGTTCGCCAGGAACAACCCTTCGGTGCCGACACGGACCTTAACCTCGTGCCGAACCAAGTGGTAGGCAAGGGCAGACCACTTCGCAAACTTCGGACCAACTTATGAGTATCTGACGCGACGGATTATTGCACTATTAAGTGCTTTTTAATAATACAGAATTTAACCAAAAATCGTTCAACTTAATATTTTAGAAATATGATGCGCTACAAAGATTTTTATTTCTTTACAACTATGTTCTTAGAAGACACAAACGACAGATTTTCTGTATATAGAAATCGTATTAATTATTGTATTAATTAATTGAAATTATTATTACGATTATACATTGTGAACTTTAGAAATTCAAATAAATTCAATTTGTGATTAACATTCAATACGGTATTTTTTACTGTATTTCCTTTTATGAGAATATTGTTGACTGGTGATCAATCTAATAAATATTGCAGATTATTATTAAGATATTTATTTTTAATTAAGGTTTTCTATATCATTTAATTAATTTTTCATTATTTAAAATTAAAATTACATATAACTTGATGTCAACATCAGTGAATATGCTGATCATTTTTAAAAGATAATACTGCTTTTGTGTAGTTTATTCCATACTGAATTCTAAATACTTATTAACAAGAGACTACGGAAAGCTTTTTCCTATGCGTTAACTATATTTTCAGTGAGTACGTTCAATTCAAAATTACATTTCCAGTTATGCTAAAAAGATATTCTTAAACTATATCCCATATTTATGAAAGATATTGTCGGGCATACATAACTTTCATAACACTCCCATCAGTGGTATAACATAATGCGAAATTTATTATTCATATTCGTGAGGAGAAAGAAATCACCTAAAGTCTAAACCAAAAGTCTTTTGACCTGGCAATCGAATAAGAGATTTGAAATTTGTCATTTGGTTCACAATAAAGAGAATAATTTATTCGGAGCCTCGAGTTTACGGGGTCGTTTACCTTAGACTAAAGAAGTTAGTTTTTAATTTAGAAATAAAATATTAGTTATCGTCGATTAGGATATTATTATGCTGACTTTTGCTTGTTACATTAACATTTAAATCAATCACTGATTATGTCATACTTATCAATCATATAAATTGCTAGAGAAAGTAATAGATAGAAAGAATCAAAATGTGATTGTTCGTTACACATTAATTCATAATCTTGAATGTAATAACAAATAACTTATTATATATATATATATTATAAAATAAAATATACGCTAATGATGAATAAATGTTGAAACTTAATAGTTCTAAAATATATGCTAATTATTATTTTGAAAATATATATTTAACAACGTCTATACACTGATAACTGTAATTTCAATGTTGATAATATTTAATATTGAAATATGACTTATGAATTTTGGGTGAAATTACAAGTAGTAAATAATAAATTTATGTTTATAAATTGCATATCATATTTTCCGGAATATCACGAATATTTTCAATAGCATGCATTCTCCTTTTTGCATACTTATATATCGATCAATAAAATACCATATATATAACAAATTGTTAATTGGCAATAATTTGATAAAAAATATTAAAATGAAAAAAAACATAATTGAAATACTTACAATATGATGCCGTATTCTCATAAATTCACTAATTTTTAATGTGTAAATAAATACACTAGCAATAACATAAGTTTTATTTCAACTACTTTACAGTATAGAAATTTTTTATCAGATTTTTCTTCGTGTGTAGCATTGGAAATTTTATATACTGGAATTCCATAATTGATTGCCGGAGAAAAGATATTCTAGAATGAATGAAATTTTTGTTATTAAATACGGATATTACACATTAGCTACTGGATATTAGATCATATATACAACATATTTAGTATAAAATTACTGATACTGATGTTATTCAATAATGATTCTGACGTCAATAAATCAAAAGAGAATATTACAAATTTCAAGTACGATAAATTTTCCATAACACTGTCGCAGCAAAAATGAATCATATGAATGGAAGCAGTTGCTTTGAATAAAGAACAATCGGTGCCTGTTTTGAAATCATATTAGCAGCGAAGATTTGCCTCGGCGTGGCCGTATATCTTGTAAACAAATAATATTTGCATACTCGCGCAGTCAGAAATTATACAAACGGCGCAAATTGTGTGACTGCAAAATAACGGCCAATCGAGCGGCGGAGTCGCGGGGAACAGCATTACTTAAGCGTTTGTAAAAGATTAGACACGCATGAAAGACTTGCGACCGCCCACACAACTTTAATTATAACGAAAGCGATCCGCGCGACACAGCAATTGCAAACTGATCGGTGCATGTCATAATACGCTCATAATCAAGTAGCCGTGGTCGCAACAAAAAAATCACAAAAATGACAATTAAATAGGCTGTCTGGCAAGCGAAAATTGAACAATGTGTATGCAAATGGACGATACTAATAATACTTATTACGTTTAATGATATGTTATTAGAAAGTTTTGCTTCTCGCGGGGAAAACACTTTTTCTTAGAATGATTGAATGCCATAATAGATTAGTCAATTTTTCATTAACGTAACAATATATTATCGTATAGTGTGAACTTCAAAATTGCAATTAGTCCCAAATTACTATACTAAATGAATAAAATCAAAGTAAAATAGTTAAACAATAACGAAATGTTTGTTCCCCATTTAATTAATCAACAAATTATTTGCAATATAATAATATTTTCATTATGAGAACATACAATAATAATACTATTAATTGAACATTCTTATGTAGAATTAAAATATGTGTAACTTCCAAATCTTCCATTTAATAATCGAAATATTACTTATTAAAATATATATTATAATATTTTAATAATTATATTCGAATTTTATTCTCTTATAACCTCACTTTATTACTTAAAAATTGTTTTAAAATATGACAAATGTATGAATTATTGATGTCTCGCATCACGCCTGTACAATGATAACCCTACTTGCAGTGAATCACCGTTGCATATTTTAGCTGGTATTAAGGGTTACAGTATGTAACTATATAAATGAATTTATACATTAAATTTGAATATGAATTAACTTGAAATTATTCTATTACTTGAAATGAATGTTTTTAAATATGAAACATCTATATAAAATCATTGCATAATATCAAATGTTAATATTTACATTTTTCGTATTAATTGTACTATTTAAACAAATAGAAGAGATTTTCATATGAAGAAAATTCCAAAGTCAATTAGTTTTGCTTATTTTTACTTTCTGTTTAATATAAATTTGATTACTAAAGATCTGATGAATATTTAATAATAAATTTATATATGAAATTATACGTCATTTTATCAAATTTAAATTTTTACAATATAAAAAACTCACAATATTTCAAAATGCTGTGAGGCACTTTTCATTTAATAAAATTAAACATTTTTCATAATGAAAAGGTACTTCTAAAGTTCTCTTCAAAGCTGTCTTTTGATTATAATATTTCTAATGTTATATTAAATATTCATCTCCTCTATGACATTTCAATATAATTGTACTAATATAATATCCAAGGTAACCCCACAACAAAAGGTATTTTATAGTCTTCCACTTTGCATTAATCACAATTTAATAATTGTAAACTCGTAAAACGTTTTGTATGTCAAGAAAAGGTCAGTTTGCAAATTTGAACACGAAAAAAGCCTCTGGCCACGCAGGAATTAATAAATGTCCGGGTCTCGTCAAATTTGAATTTGCGTCGTTAAATCTATCGTTTGTTTGCCCGCGGTACCATCGCAACCACGTAATCCACGACGATCTCATGAGAGTTTCACGAGCGTGTCCGCTCGACTTGGTTCATTGCACCTCCTTTGTCATTTCACACCGTCCTTTAGTGTGTTTTTCCGAACGGCCGCAGTCATGGCTTACATTAGACAAGCCGCACGTTATTTGCCTGCCTTATGCTGATTTATCGATCGTGAGATAATTATGAAAATCATTTTGACCGCTCTTCCCCATGACCTCATGGTCAACATGAATATCAACACGTATACCGCTATGCATATTTTGTTATCTCAACAAACAAACAATCGCTGATTTATCACCGGTTAAATGTAGGTGAAGCTACATCATTCTGAACCTATGTACAATCATCGGTAATTGTAAGTGCAAACTCTAAGCATTTTTGATCAAACCAAATGGTTTTAGTCACAAGCATAGTTTCAATAACATACATAAGTCAGATTTGTTCCTCAAACATAATTTTTAGATAATTTGAAAAAAATAAACTTAAAACTCTTTAGAAATGCATCAATTTATATTCACATGCTGTATGTTGATATAAGATCTCTGGATAAGAAATGATTAATTAAATTAATTTTATTATTATTAGATTGACTTTACTACATAATTCTGAAAGAATAAACTTTCGTATGTACTTAAATTAAAGGTTACTGAAAGGAGGTGAATTAAGAATACATTTTACTGGTCAAACTCTCATTGCACTAATTTAAGGTAATTTTGATCGCGAAAGCTTAATAAAGTGCGTCAACTTCGAATTAAGCATTCATTCTCGTACATGACGAATGAGCAGAGGAAGTATCCTCAAACGTAATTAAATTATTTAAAAGGCTTCGCGAAGAGCACAGCAATAAATTCTCCCACGTCGTATGGCATTTAACTTAAATACTCGTTTCTACCCCGCGTTCTTATTATCCACTTCGCAGCAACATACACGTTTTCGCGAAAAAAGGGGAAAAAAGGAATATTAAATTCATGGTGTACAGCGTTGTGTGTAATAAAAACTGGTTTCGCTTTTATGGATGTGCTTCAATTTTGTTTCGCCAAGGGTATACAAGACGCGAATGTAAAACGGGCCTTATTGAACGTTTTTCAGAAACACTCGATGAATTTTCAACTGTGATTTTTACCTTTTTTTGGACATACTTTCTTAATGAAGACGTATAATTATTTAGCAGTTATTTTGTTAAATTACCTTTTTTCATTATTCTAAGCTTGCTCAGATAAAATATTTCCGTACTTAATGATAATATTAAGACTTGTTAAATTAAACTTCCCTACGGATCTGTACTTACTTCAATTAATATTTTAATTTAATTTTAATAAATAGTATTTTAACACACGTTAAATAAAAAATAATAAAAAGTGCTTTATCATTAATGAATCTGAATAGTTTTCATTAAAATACATGATAAAAATGGATTTATGATGTAATGTTTTTCATTACACCATTATTACATTTTTACATTAAAATATAATATTTTTCTATACACACTACACTCAAAACTTTACATTGTAAAATTACAGTAAGTTTACTTTCTATATTTTAATTATTAATAGATTTCAAAGTAGAGCTGTATTTTTAATTTAAATAATGTACATTTCAAATAAAATACTGTAATAATACATTTTTTGTGTTATTTTAAAGTGATATTAAGTGGAAAACGTACTGTAAAATCACAGATGTCGTTTTGAGTGTATAAAAGTCTCTCATAAATTTCTCATAAGTCTCTATAAAAGAGTCTCATTTTGAGATATTTTCCAGTCTCAAACATCAAAAATGTCTTAAAATGCGACACTTGCTTTTGCAGTGTAGATATCGAATTTTCATCAGGTTCATAAATTATATAGTGATTTTGAAAGTCATATTTGTCGTAGCTTTTTATAAGATATTAAAACATTTTTTTATGCCTTTGTAAATGTATTTTTAATGCACTCCTTTACAAATATGCAATAAAATTAGAATCTATAAAAATAAAGAAAAAAAAACAGCAACTTACAGAGGTGAATGATAAAAAAGAAAAGATCGCGCATTGTCTATATGCGATTTAAATTGATCATAGCTCGAAGCATTGAATCGTAAGATATCAGAAGGACGAGATTCTCTTAGGTTCTCCATAATTGTGGCAGGAGTCTGCAGACAAGAGTTAACCCACCTACCGATCGAAGAACGGCAGTTCTTCGTTGTTTTACAAGCAGAAAATAATACAGTCTGCAAATAAAAGTTGCTAATCTCTAGCTACTTGACTCTACGAGCTGGAGACGTAGATACGCGCACAGTAAACTACAATCACAGAGTAATCGAATCGCGATACTCATAAACCTGCCACATATATACTCTAATATTGCATATCCACATCATTTGCATTCTATTTTCGCGACGATTTCGCGCGAATGTTATTTGCTTGTACAAACTTGCGACTATACTTGATGTTTCACCGGACACGAGAGGTGTGTATGCAATTTGATAAGAATCAGTTTTCGATTTCACGTTACACTTGCTTTTGTTCAGCTTCAAGATTTGACGGATAATGTTGTAAATTATTATGATTATAATCATCAGAAATTTTCATGCAAGAAATATTTTATTATATGATTGAAAATGTATATCTATTTATAATATAATTCACTATTATGTTAAACATAGCATAATTTATATATCTATGTATATGTTAGTGCATATTATGTTTATATATATGTATAATAATAATGTACACATATATACAGGTTAATTGTTTAGAAATAAATACTCTGAAATTACTATAATCTTAATGATTCAACTACAAGGTGAAGTCACGTTTTAAATGATAAAATTGCATACTAGAAGAATAATTCAAACATGTTACAACATAATATAATTTTTTGTTGATAATTTTGAGCATACGAAAAATTTTTAGTACGTGTAAATATTTCAATTACAATGACGTTAAATAACTATAATATACTGTATTGTAATTTTTCATATATTATTTCTTAGTACGTGCGTATATTCTTTAACGTTGCGTTTTTTCTATGGCTACATTAATTAACACTACTTGTCTCGTCTGCAAAGATTCTGCAGATAATAGATAACAAACAGACACGAATGACCTACGCACATGGACTGTGAGTTCATTTTGAAGATAAAATGTTGTAGAATATAATGCCTTGTAAACATGTTATTGTTGCACCGATTTGCTGTCGCAAATTCTGCGAAATTACTTATAATTTTCATTCGCTCAAAGCAAAAAACGTCCTTCAACTTGTACGCCTCATAAATATTTGCAATGAAAAATGAAAAATGAATATACAAAATTTTTTTATTTATTATATTCATTTATTTATATTTTTTTTCTTTCTTTCAATAGATTTTGGTTCTTTAAATTTTAATTAAACTTTTTAAGAATTGATAAATTAAAATGATACAAGAACAAGAATAAAGATTACATTTTAATTATTAAAATACATTTATGAATTTATAAATACGTACTTTTTTTATATTATTATTATTAATATATTCTGAATTTTCAATAAGTATTAATTTTTCATTTACTATTTTTAATTGTAAACAAAACCCATAGGCAAATAAAATGAAATTACCGTTGCACGCAGTAAAATGTAAATGCATTGTAATATGAATTCGACTATAATATACGAATTAAATAGCAATAAAGTATCTGCTTGCTCTTTACTTAAAGCTTTTTACTTAAAACTCTTTATTTAAATTACAATAAATTTAATTAACGAAAGATGCTTTCAACAAGTGATTTTTAATTGAGAAAACATTGATTTTACGTCGTCTCGGGTGTAAAAAAGTTATTTTGCGGAGTCAGTTTAGTGCGGTATACGAACGAGGCAACTGGTCGACCAGAAACTAAACTTAAGGAACGCTTTGATCGATGATCATAACACGGCTTGAATTTAGACGCGAGACTTCGACCGAAGCAAGGCGAAAGTGCAGGGATGAATACATTCATGAATATCGCTCCCCCTACATGCAGTTTCGGCAAAAGTGCAAAATAATCACAATCTTAATCACATTTAATCAGTAAGAGCGCTAATTTAGAAATAGGATGAACTATCGTCGGATTGTCAGTTTTTATTTTTACAGTACAGACTAGCTTATTAGAGACTGGAATACATTCAACAATACGGGCTAGGGGCCACTTTGAAGATGGTTGATTGGTAGGAATTTGAACTAAAACCATTTGTCCAACAATGACATTATCTTTTTCAATCAGTCATTTTGATTTGTGTTGCAATAAATAAATTTAATCTTCAGATCATTGTTTCCAAAAGCGTTCTATCATGTCGCAATATAATTCTGTGGTGGAAAGGAAAAACAAGTTAAGTGTATAGGGATTCCATATGCACTTAGCTCATTTTTCCTTTCCACCACAAAATTGCCAGCGAGATCGAAACAACGTACGTCCCAAAGTCAGAATGAAGCGAATGGGGTACCCGTCCGTTTTTTACTAGTGATAAAAATCTATTTGTCTTCATAGACAAACTTGAGATGTCAGAAGGCGGCAATATGGCAACTTCTTTCGGAAATTCAACGGATTGAATCCAACGATACCAGATTACTTGAGCAGCGTTTATCTCAGTGTCCGAGGGTGGAACTGAAGTCGGTGTTCCTTTCCGAATTAACGATCGCCATCGTAATAGATAAGCGCTGTTCCAAAGGAGATAATTCCAGTCCAAGATTGAGAGGTTCAGTCAGCTCTCATCAGCTAACGTTAGTTTGAGGATGACAAACAGCGATGGAACAATCGATTGCGGGATTCTCTTCAGCCAGATTTGAATGAATACCTCCTCAGACTACGATGTAGGCAGTAAAATTAGCCAATCGAGACAGTCTAACCACAGAAACGAGTCTACCCGCAGTGAATCCCCGTGACGTCGAATTTTGCGCGGAGCGAACGTGATGCCATCGAGCATGAGGTATGAGTGTGTAGCATGGCCATAGTCATACAAAAAGAATTCTTAAAAATAGTTTCAAAGACTGAAAAGCGGTCAGCAAAGATGAATAACGTTTGACTACGCTTCGGAGTATTAAGAATAGTCAAGTTGGACTCTTATTCGCGTTTAAGAATGGGTATTACTTGACAAAAGTACAACCATTTGAAGCTTTCTCACACATATTTTATAACCTATTTGAATTTGTTCGTATGAGAACCAGACTTATTGTAATTAGTTCTGTTTATTGAAGTGTTAGACTGTGGACAATGGACGATGGACGATGTACCAGAATCAGTATGAGTTTTAAGCGTTCGAGCGCAGCGAAGTAAAAGTGAACACATTTCTCTACACACTGGATAATCTACTTTTGGATCGCGAAGGAGTTTCCACGCTGTGCTGGAAGCCGCATCTAGCTTTCGGTCTATCAAGAATACAAGGAGGTTTCTTCAATGTTTAATTGACCTTGACATGGCCTTGAGAGCAACTATGATCTCAAAAAACTTATGTCATGTAGCTGTTGAATTTCGGAGGACGTCTCTTTAGATATTCGTGAACAATCGAAGAGATCCTGTAACTAATCATCAATTATACTACTGCGGTGAGAATAAAGTTCTTCCAGTAACTTCCAGCTAACCCCAATAGTATATTTTGAACCTAGGGATATAAAATCACAAATTCTTTTTCTCGAGCAAAGTTTACACCCGAGGCAAAGCCAAGAGTTGTAATCGCGAGAGATAAAGAAGTTATACTTACACTAAGAAAATGAAAATAGCAAATTTTCCTATAAATTCTAGTAAAATAGACCCAGAAATTTAATATAGACTTTTAATCTATAATTTATTGAAAAAATATTCATAATTATATTAAATTTAGAAATAAACATTGCAATTTTTCACATAAATTTTGCCAATTTTCCCATAAATTATTGTAAAATTGTCTTTACACGTAATTCTGGGTTCATTTTTCCATTATTTATAAGAAAAGTTACTATATACTTTTCTGGGTGTATCTTCCATGGGGTAAACTATATTTTACATCACAAGGTAGCCGTAAATACAATTTATAAGAAACTAACCTGTGAACATTCCTGCGAAATATGTTTTTAAATAATGAAGGGGACCTGAAGCGCTGCAGCCTTCTTCTTTAATTATAAATGTATATTAAAATAATCGAAACAAATCCCAATCACTATACAAACCACTAAACCAAGGCATTTTGATTTTTGCCAACTTCGATGTACGACGGTTCTGTGACATAGAGACGTGAACCTAGTGGTGGGTCCCATTATATTGTCACAGGGACGTCACTGCAACTTTTTATTGTGACTTAAGTGTGACCTCCATGTGACTTCGTTTACTTCTGATTTTAACATTACAACAACATTGCTAAGTTATGATTATAATGAAAAATTAAAGGTCACAAGAACGTCACTTTTAAAATTCGCAGTGATGTCCCTGTAACACTATAATGGGACGTCACATTTTTGTCACACTGAAACGGAAAAAGGGAATCTGATGTGACTTTTTTGTGATCTACATGCCATACACATACAAAATCACTAAGACGTCACAATGACATCACTGTGACACTTGTGACTTATTGGGTTCAGATGGGCAATGATGTCGCTGGTTCCATTACTTCAAGACGAGATGTGACGTTCTCCATTGCATCCAAATATTTGATTTCATTAATGGCGATTAAGTTGTTAGTGAAATATGGCCTGTTTTTGTCCTCGACGATGGCCAAGCACATAATTTTCGACTTTGTTGAGACCACAAATGATGCATGTAGTCACGTCTCACTTCAAGTTTTGCAGTGGAGATGTCAGCAATCGAAGTCAATGATTGAGTTTTGCTGTCAAATTGTTCCGTTTGAGCAGCCAAGGCAGCTTCAAATTCAGCGTTGATTGCCATTTCGAAGAATATGTTGTCCGTTACGATGATCGTACCCTTAGATGACGACGATGAATCACTGTTGTCATCAGCCGTATACCAAGACTGGCATTAAATGCGAGAGGTAGGATCCGATGATGAGAACCACGATCCCGTGGCCGAGCAACAATTTGCTACGCTTTTTTCAAGCGGCGAAGCGGTGATAGCCCAGTTGATTTGACACTCTATTGCAGAGGAAGAAGACGGACACATGCAACGTTAACGATGGGACGGATGTCCAACTCGTGATTACTCACGTGTTTCACGTCAAACGGCCTAGCCTAGTGTGTATTTTGTCTTTGTTTTGTAGCACTTTAGAGTGCAAAAGTTTTAATTTTGCACCAGGTCCCGAACACAGTCCCGAATCAGGTATTTAGCATTTGATAATGTGGGCGAAAATCCTGGCAAGATCGCCAAATGTTTCCATATGAAAAAGCTTAAATATTCTCTTTATTTAGTCAATTTCACTAACAATAGGTGTTTTTAACACGCGATTTAACTGAGATAAAGTTGATTGTACATCGTCTCGACGACAGGTTGACTAGAAACTAAATTCACTGAACGCTTTGATCGATGATCAAAACGCGGCGTGAGCTTAGACGTAATACGAATTTAGTTGAGATTTTTGATAATTTAATTTCAAATAAATTAATTTTTACATAATGTTTTTTCTGTTTTTATCAAATTAAATAAAATGAGTATTATGAAAAATAAAATAAAATATTTTCTACTTAATTTTATTATTTCATTGGGTAAGCATATATATATATATATATATAATTTTTTTAATTTTGGTGTTCATTTTCTTGAGCAAAACAGTATTTTTTACATTTGTTCTTTTCTATGATAAACGCCACAACTATTATCACCTCGCGTGTCGTTATTATCAATATCTTACGTTGTTATTGGCTAATATACTCTGTACACTTGTGAATACTCATTTATGTATTCGTCTTCTTATCCTTGCATGCGCCCACGCAACATGAAGATGCACATTATAAACATTGAATATCATGTTGAATATACGAAAATTGATTTAATAGCAGAGCAAAATTCTGAAAATACATAAAATTGTTGCAGGGCTAATATCTTAATACTAATGGAAACCTTGAAACAGTTATAGGTAACAGCACATTGGCAAAAAAAAAACCGTTTTTTTTCTGTTACAAAAAATGTTTGATAAATATTACCGGTGGAAGAAATAATTTCGCCGAAGTGATTGTAAATTTACAATTGTACATACAAATATATAAGTGAACGGTTCTTTGCCACTATTAAAATACTTCAATATAAAATTCGCTGCAATTTAATATTACTATAAAATTGTTTTACTAAAATGTATTTCAAATTGAAGGTTTCCAATGTCTTATGTTTGAGATGAATTTAATTCGAATTTTATGGTAAATGTTAATTTTAATTAAGAGATAATATTTTTTAGCGACAAATTAATTACTCAAAAATGTCTAATTAATTTCTCATTAAGCACTATCTGAATATTCAGTCCAAAAATGCATCTTAGGGCCGCTTAAAATACAACAATTTATTTATTAAACACGTTTTTATTTATTTATAATGCTGAGTGTAAATAAAACTTTATTTTAAACTTTGTTATACAGTTCTACATTCAATTTAACATTTATTTAGTATAAGTCAACAGCTTGTACATAACATTTGTTTAAGTATACAATTAAAAAGAACGGTGATTTCCTTTGAAATATACTTCGTGTTGTTGAATTGATATGTTTAACTAAACCCACGAACTTTGTAAATTACTTCATTCACATATAACATCATACAACATCGTCCCATTTATATATGACTGTTACAATTACACTAAAAAATTGTTTGAAACACGGCAAGGTATCTTGATCCACATTTCCGCTATCTCTTTAGGGCGCGGCTAACATATAATAATTTAATGCAAAACATATGAAAAATCAATTTGTCGACATAATTATAAATTTTATTGAAATAATTATTTATTATCTAACATATAAGTTAGAATTTCATGTATAAACCTTACTTTATAAAAATTACGCTTAATTATGTTCTAATAGTTATGAATAACTGAAATATTTGATTTTACTTGTATTGTAGCAATGTAAAATTTACTTTCAATTAATTCTTCGAATTTTTCACTTTATTTATTACGGAAATCATTATTCATTAATTGATAGAAAAAGTTGTATTTTCTGTTTGTAATATTTATTAATAGTAAAATTCTTATTAATAACAAATTTTTTAATTCCTTTTTAACCCATTTCCTGTCATTGATGCATTTACGCAATATGACAATATTTATTTATCATTAAATATCTATTTAAAAATAAGAATTTTAGAAATATTTCTATTATAATGATAAACTATACACATGTTTTAAGAAACAGGCAAATACAGGCAGTTGCCTGTAAAATTGAACAAGTTTGCAATCTCAAAATTTACATTTCCACGTATTAGCCTGCTAAAAAATTTCATAAAAATTAGATTTCATTTCAAACACACATTTTCTCAATAGAGAAACACATGTTTAATTTAAAATCTCTTACAAACAATCTTTCTTTCTTATTTTCATTCAAAATATTTTTTCCCAAGATATGAACACATGGTTAGTTTGCAATTTGCGTATGATCCTCTTTATTTCAAAAAAGAGGTAGAAATATCGTTTTATATATTCCTAGTCCTTAATCCTTATTCAAAAAGTTTAGTTTTGCGATAACTTTACACTGTAAATGTCTTCGCTTTTTCCTGGACGTGAACGCGTTTATTATTAGTAAGAAGTAAGGTTAACGCACCGATTATCAATATCTTAGTACCAGTTATCGACATTATGAGAGAGCGAGATTAATAGATAGAGAAAGAGAGAGTGAAATAAAAATAGAATTTTCAATATTAAATAACGATAACTAAAGCAGTGTCGATAAAAGAAGCATTTACCTTATATTTCAATCATGTAAGTTATGTATTGTAAGTTATGTATTGTAAGTTATGTAATTATGTATTGCGTAATTAAATATTTTTATATTCAAATTAGGCTTGCCAATTGAACTTTGTTGAACATTTGTAATTTCCAAACTAAATACGTTATACTTTGTACAACTTTCTAGTATAAAACATAAAATTCAGTCCAATTTCTTGGTCGATATCTGAATTACATAAAATCTGTAAATGATAATTCAAAAATCATGTTTATAGATTATATTTTGTTAATAATTATAAACGTAGCTTGAACTGTTCAAAATAGTTCAGTTTAAAGTTCAAGTAGTTCAATTATCATTTTCGAACAATTGTTTATATATTTTATCGTAAAATTCGTTTTAATTGTATAATTTGTTAATCAAATTGTATTAATCAAATACTTCTTGCACTTTTAGATAAAAAATATTGGGAAATTATTTATAATAACATAAATGTGTAAATGTTCAATTGACAGGCCTAATTCAAATCCTTTTCCGTTGCGTTCCGTTAAAAAAATTAAAAAGTTTCTTATGATTTGAATATTGTGGTATTATAATTTGTATTATTAATATTAAGGTGGTTCTATCGTTAAGTAGCGTATTCTTAGGGTTCTTCATGTCCAAAAGTTAATTTATGCAGATAAACATTTCCAATAACAGTATATATTGTTTAAATCCACTTTTATTTCAATTTTGTCTAAAAATTATATAAGAATAGCACCATGAATTACCTATCTCAGTAGCAGGCTTCTTTTAACCCGTACGAAAAAAAATATAAGTCAAAATATATGTCAAAATATATAACTTTTTGCCGCTAAAATATATTTGAAAATATATTTCAAATATATTTTTTTATATGCAAATATATTTTTGCATATATTTTACAAATATATTTTTACTTATATTTTTACACATATATTTCAGAAATATATTTGAAATATATATTAAATATATAACTCTTTGCCGAAAATATATGTGCACATATTCACATATATTTTTGCATATATTTCGAAATATATTTTCTTCCGTTAGGGAATACTGGCCAAAAAGTGTATATTTTCAACATTTGACTATAAATAACAACCTAACAAAAATTAGTGAATTGCTTTGTCATTTGATAACTTTTTATTCATTATGTTAATAACTTATATTAATACAGTAATTGTACTATTTTCAACCTTGCTTCCTATACTGCTAATGTATTTTATTCAATTTTCATCATTAAATATCTTGATTTTGGCATAGTCAATTATCTTGAAAATTGAGGAATTGTAGAAACTTACTTAGCTAAGATATTTACAAATTTTCATAAAATTCTGACTATTTTGCCTTAATGATAATACCACCTTAATTAAATTATTTAATATAATTAAATTTCAATTAGATGTAATTTGTATAATTAAGTTTTCTTTTTATAATTTGAAGTTTACTGCCAACAAATGCTAGGATGGTCAGCTGCTGGTTACGAGGATGGTGAGCTAAATACTTGCGGTTGGCTGGTATAAGCACTCTGCTAATAGGGCCATGGTAAGAAAACTAATAATTCATTTTATAAATTATCATATGTTTAAATATATTCTAATATTTAAAATCACTTTTTACAGAAGCAGCATGATACGCTTCAAAACTATGACCCTGAATGGTAAGTGAACTCATAATTATTGTGTGTACTGATTCTAAAGCATACATTTGTATTTAGTAAATATGCTGCTTTTGTGTTTGAAATAAAGTTAAATCCAAATAATGATATCATAATTACAATCATATATGATGAAAAAGAAAACGTGTGTTATCTATAAGTTTCCAGAACATATGATAAGAATTTACCATCTGCCAACAAGTATACTTGTACTGAATTTAAATAGTAATTGAATTTAGTTTTAAATTTAGGACAAATTATAAAAAAATATTAGCTCTATTTGTCTTAATACTTAACTCTTCGATTTCTTAATTCATTTTGTTACAAATGTTCATTGATTTGTAATTCTTCTTTATCATCTGCCAATTTGTTGGAAATTACTCAATATTAATAGTTGGTATTAAAGTTATCCAAAATAATTTTATGATTACTTAATTATAATTAATTATAAAATATATTTATAATGATTTTAAAATTAATTGACAAATCATTTGACATTATTTCAAACAAAAGTCAATAAGGAAAATGCTTACGCATAATAAAGACTATAATCAAAGTCCTGTTCTGGATTTTCGCTCAAAATAATACAACATCTAAATCAAAAACTAATTAAAGAAATAATACAATTTCGAGTAAATTCTATATTTTATTATTCTAATTATATCTATAAAGTTGAAACAAATTTATGTAAACAACATGTAAAAATTACAAAAGTACAACATCAAATAATCGATAAAACTAACTTAACTTCTAACCGACCTTCTACCCTGACTATTTACAAATTTCATTATATTTACATGTATCAAGGGCCGCGATATTTTATTATTCTAATTATATCTATAAAGTTGAAACAAATTTTTTATGTAAACAACATGTAAAAATTACAAAAGTACAACATCAAACAATCGATAAAACTAACTTAACTTCAAACCGACCTTCTACCCTGACTATTTACAAATTTCATTATATTTACATGTAGATGTACAGGTTGATCAAAAATAAATGTCCTGAAACTTAGTTGCGATATTAGCCATTCCTTAACAATTGTCAACATGATTGAGAAAATGTTTCTATACTCAAATTTGTATTGTGGGACTTCATTTTTGGTAATCCTGTACATTCCAATATTTACATATGTAATCTACATAAATTATCGACAATAAAGTATAAAGCTTATTAAATGAACTCGATATATAATATAAAAATATAACTCGGTAATATAATCTCTAATATATTCAACAATTCGTTGTCATCATCAAATTGAGCACACTGATTTATTCATTTTTTGGCACAATTAATGAACATGCATATTTCAAATATGAAACTAAACTAATAATCTAAAACAACTTAATATGAAATTATATACAATTTCTATTACTACGTGTACTCTTACAATTATAAATGATCACATATATAATCTCGGTGTCGTGAATCGTCATAATTTTACTAAATGTTTAACCAATTTATTATTTTACCTTAACATTAAAAAGATCGATAAGAAGTGAATTGGAAATAATGTTAAATGAATAATTAATCCATTAACATGTTCAAATTATGCACATGTTTTAGTTGCAAGAATTACGTAATTCAATTGAATTCGTGTTTGAATCAGAATTTATACATAAACGTTAAATTCAATGTAAGTGATTAATCATTATTTTTAGATGTTTCTTTTCTTCGTACCGAGTCATTTTTATAATCATACTGTATAATAAAAATCATTGGATGTATAATAACTAAGTTGATCACAATGTTCATAATATCGCGAAAAATATCAATGTAATTATCACGTTTATTTGTCCATTGACCCTCTGCACAATTGATTTAAGGCACATAGTTCTTGAATTGTATTACGAGTAAGACGAGTTAAACTATCTGTCATGTTTGCTTCTTCCTCTGGGTGCTGCTGTTGTTGCTGTTGCGGGTTTTTTTGTTCGTTTTCTTCAGGCTCGTCAGTGATTGACAAACCGCTTGAAAGATTTTCTGATAATTGCGTTCCAAACAAAGCCAATTCGTCTGTATCCAATTGAGACAAATCGTAATTGCAGTCCTCAGCTTTACTCGGTGCATTATTATGCGCATAAGAAACTGTAATTAAACATTATAGTAATTATAAGCAAATGTTTTTATGTAATATCATTAGAATATTATGATCAATAAGTCCCGCTTTTGCAGTTAGTTTGTGAATAAACTGTTTTTCTTTTTACAGAATAACGTTTGAAAAGTAACGTAAAAACTGAAAATAATAACATCTTAATACATACCACTAGGTACTGGGTTTTGATACACTGGCGCTGGATGTTGAAAATTATCCGCTGGCTTTTGTTGATAATAAAACGAAGTAGCGTCATTAGGTGGTGGTTGCACATTCACAGTTGGCGGCACATAAACTGCTGAACCAACTGCTGGACCATAAGAGTTATACACATTACTTGATTGTGGGCCAAAGTGCGTATTGAAATTTTGTGGTGACAACCGAATAGTTTCAGGTACTTTTTTGAATAGGTTTTCAGGCGATGGAGTCCTTGCAGGTGACAGTTGGGTTCTAAAAAATATTTTTTATTAATTAGAATATGTGTACTTTTTGCACAACAAAGTATCGTATTCCAATTTAAATGTTTAATTTACCTGTAAGTAGACATGCTTGGTGGCAATTGATCCATCCGGGGAATCAGAGGTAGGAGTTCCAATTCTTGTTCTGGTTCTGTAAATTAATAACAAATATATCATACATTTCAACATACACAAAGTATATAAAATACAAAAATAAATACACAGAAGTAAAATAAAATTAATGCATGCCATAAAAAAATATAGAAAATATTTATGGAAATTAGTGAATATTAGTTAGAACAAATGAAAACATAAGTGAAAGATGTAGTATGTGAAATGAATTGTAAGTGAAACATAAACACAAAATCATGCTTCAATTGGTGAGTTATGTCATCAGAAATAAAACCTATATCACAAATACTATGTGAAAATTTGTCAATTAAAACAAAACTCAAAAAATCTAAAAAAAAACGCACACTTCGTACCTGAGATTCCAGAATTTTGATTGCTAAAAGTTTATATAGGTTTGGAATCAAGTACAAAATCACTTTTACTATCATTTCATATATTTCATATACCTTGATATAAAAATTCTAATCACAAAGTGAATCTCCTATTAGAAAATCATATCACGCAGAGGATTGCACATACTTCGCAGCACGTTTAGCTTATAACGCATATATCAGCATACAATCGTAATTTATGTAATGCAGTTACTAAACATATATTGCATTTAATTGTGTCATTATTACAATATATGTTTACAATAAACTCTACTCGTAAAGAACAAATTCATTAATAAGTACTAAAATTTTCAATGAAATGCAATAATTTGAAGAAGGTTAACAAATCATTAGGACTATTGATAAAAATAATGTTTTTAGTACGATTTATAAAAAATTGTAATGAATTGTAACAATATTTTTTTACAATACAATATTAGTGAAAAGTCTTAATTTTTTACAAAGTCTGAAAATTATAAGAATAATAGAGTTATTCCCTATGTATACTTTAAATACTGACAATAAGTCAGTATTTTTTCGAAATATATTTAAAAAACAATATATATTTTGTGGTAAAAATCTCACAATATACTTTCAAAGGCACTTTTCCTTTAAACTTATAAAAAAAGTAGAAAATAATTTATTTTTTTACATTTTTAACATTGTCCATTATTTATTATACATATTGGAAAATGTTTTGAACAAATATTATATAGTACAATAAATCTGAAATGGTTTTCATGTAAATAAATATGATTAAGATTTAACGAGATGAAATGTGATTTCTGATTATATGACAAACTAACTGGTTTGTTATTTGGGATACAATTTTCCTGGACATATAAAGTTACATCGATAACTTGAAATGATTCGAACAAAATTTATTAAAGAAAATGTCCAGGATAAAATACTTCATATCCCATTTTCTTGTTCGCTTGAATGAGAAAGTCATTCGCATTCAAATAATGTTGAAAATTATATGAAAAAAATGACAAAAAGTACAATTTTTTATTGTAAAAATGCTAGTTGAAGAAGAAAGATCCCGCCACCGTAAGAGTATAAAGAATTACAAAAAATGTTTGCATTTGCAAATACTCACTTTTGCCAGTATCTGGCTCCTGTTTGAAAAAACAGTGTTCGTTTGACTTTCTTCTTTTGCGCCGGGCATGATCAATATAATCTGAAGGAATATTTTGAGTTTAATTTTTGTAGTATAATTATGTTATTAACAGAAAACTGCACTTTGAAAAACTAATTTTTCATTTTCACTTTCCATCGACTCGAAGAACTTGAATATTAAATCTAAATTTACAATTTCTTTCTGAATGATATTTAGAATATTTTTATATCTAAAATTTGTTTTTCAAAATGCAGTTTGGTCATTAAAAATTAGCTATTTATTATATAAACAGACTTCTTAAATATAATAAAAATGAATCTGTAAAAATTATGTTACACATTTTTATGTTTTAAAAATCTTATTATTTTAAATCTTATTATGTTGAAAACTTGTCATGATAGAAGACAGAATGAATTAAAACATAAAAAAGTGTTTACATGATCGGAAAATCACCATAATATTATAATTATAATGGTTAAATCTAGTAGACGAATCAACTGGAACAATTTGAATCATGAATTTCATTAACAATAATATAAAAAATGTTTTTCTCAGGCAGGCACTCAGTTAACTGTTTTGATAATAATCAGATATAAACTGGTTTGACAAGTAAAAATCATTTATTTAGATACAAAAAGTATCAAACAATATAATTAAAACTTTTGATAAAACTAATCAACAATGATTATCAAAATTAGTCTCTATTGTTCAGTAAAATGCAACTGCATAAACAATTAAGTTGTTTGTATGAAAAATGCTGCTAACATTGTGTTTCTTAATGTAAAAAACAATTGTATATTATTAAAATTCAAAAGTCTCAAAGTTCTCTTATTTGTCTCAATAATAAGTATGTAAGATTAAAACTACCTTATGGTTTTCAAACACACATAATTGAAACAAAATAAATATCCTACAACTAGATTTCAAAATAAATTATTTTAAATAAAATAGTAGAATATCGTTATATATTTTAATATGTTAATTAAGTAATTGAATTCACGCGTACAAGTTTCTATTTTTCTACAAATTTGACTAGCTTGAAGATTGAGAAAGATTTATCAAAAAATTCTATTCTAAAGCAGTACTGGTAAAAATACCAAAAATGAAATGAGCTTTTTTATCCAAAAGTTATTTCATATAAACATTGGACATAATTAATTATATTAAAGATATCTTGTATATTCGAATTAATGTTTTCAACATTAATTATGTCACTTTTGAACTACAAGTAAAATGTTAATATCAAATATTTTTGTATTATTTTGGATGAATTGCACTTCATTCACAGCAAAAAGTTCATTTTTCTTCTTTTCACCTTCTCTTTTCAACTTTTCTCTTCTCCAGTATAAATTTTTCCACCTTCAACTGGACTATAATAAAAAGACATTTCATCGAATTCTGACACAGTGGCATGTGGTGCCATGTCAGTATACAAAGCATAATTTTCCGCTTCCGTTAACTCATATCCATAAGGTGGTGTTTTATCACCAGAAACACTTTCCGACAAACTGCCATTTTCTTTTTCGATTGAACCTGAATCAGTCAATTCTTTATTCTTCTTTCCCTTTTTAAATAATTTCATAAAAAGACTATGCATCGTTTGTTTAGAAGGAACTCCTGGATTCGGAAGAGACTTCTTAGGAGCTTCACCAACAGAGGATGGTCTAGGAAGAATCGGCATAGATGGTGTCTTGCGAATTCTTTTCGGAGGAAGTGGTGGCAAACGTTCTTCCAAAACATCTCTTTTTGCAATTAACGGAGGCGGTTTATCAACATTCTTAACACACGCATACATATCAAAAGGATTTCTCATAGCCATTTGTAAACTAGTATACGTCTGATTATCATGAACATCAATTTGATCGTTTATATTAGAAGATCGCTCCTTCACTAATTTAGCATGAGTATCTGCATAAATTTCTGCAGCTTCCGTCAGAAGTTCATTCAAATTTTCACTGTCAGATGCTTCTAAATTAACGTTACCATTATTTTTTTCAACAGAATCAACAATTTCTTCATTCTTCTTTAAGGCTGAAGTTTCTTCAGGCAGTGAACAATTTTTATCAGCTTCTGACGGTTTAACATTTACATCTTCTGATTTTGCGGATTCTGGAACTTTGACATTTATACTATTTCGTCGTTCATTCAGTGTTCTTAAAGCCGCAATTTTGCCATTAGTGTGTCTTAAGTCATTATAAAAGAAATTATTTTGTGGCATCTTGGACGGGTTGCCAGAAGAAAGTAAAGCTAACAAATCCGACTTATTGCGCAGAGATTTACGTAATAAACATGTTCTACCTGAGCCTAAGGGTGTTATTTCAAAAGGCACGGGACTGCTTACAGCGCCATCAGAGGGCCTTCGAAGTTCGACGCACACTTTGACCGGATTTTCAATTTCCTGGTCCAGATAACGTGGCGTCCGGAAGATGATGGCCACTTGCTTGTGAACTTGAGTTGATTGAAAATCTCCAAATCCTTCCCATTTTAATTGACCGTTTACTTCTTCGTAGAATCTCACTTGAATGTCATCTTTTGCTACTTTTTCACAGAGCAAAATCATCTCCATTCCTCCTGCGACGCTAGCGGAATAGTGACTTAGTTTGTCGATCACCAATTCACACATTGCCTCTGAAAATTTGAAAACCCTTTTAACATTTGTTTAACATATGAATATTATCTAAAATTGTTTTTGGATTTTAATAATTAAATAACATTGCTTCCGAGTTTGTTATTCATATACATATTTTTTTTATTATTATTATTTTATATAATATTAATTTTATTATTATTATTTATTATTTATTATTATTATTAAATATTACCACAATGAATATATACATTACATTTTTTTTATATTTTATATATAATTTTTATATTGTTTTGTATATATTTTATGTAAATACAAATATATAAAAAGTATAACAATTATATATATTATATAAAAAGTATTTATAATTTATATATAAATTGCGGCATTCCTCTCGATTAGAATTTCATTATATATTTTGGTAGTTAATACTTGTTTGAATAAGAAAAAGATACATACTCTTGTCATAAATGACATCAGATACCACAGGATCGATTGGTACAGGTTTCTTATCTTTTTTTATAAATACTTGAAAAGCCAATCGTACAGCATTCAAGTCTATGTTCGTCGCACGATGTTTGTGACTAAATCCAGCTAAAAAAATCAACAAGTTAAGTACATTGAATTTAAAGTGTAATATTCGCAACCTCGATAATCTAGGATTCGCTTAAAATTTGGCGAAAACATTTTTATAAGTTAAATAAGTATACAAATTTTTAGCATTTGTTATTTTTTTCATTTTTCGAGATAATTTATTTTGAATTTGCATTTTTTCTTATATTATTACAATGATGAGAGTAGCGCCGCCAATGTTAAAGTGTTTTCGCCAAAATTCAAGCGAATCTTAGATTACCAAGATTACGAATTTTCCTCCGTATTCTTTTCATAAGACATTTTGTATATATTTATTTGAACTTCAACTTACTATTAAAGGGATCAACATTCATATCTTCTCTCTCCTTCAAAGATTGAATAACTTCTTTTTTCTTGACACACTGAATGCCAAGATTAGTTAGGGGTACGACTTCACCCGCATTAATATGTGTGTAAATAACTCCATTTCGACAATTATCCCTAGCAGTTATTTTGTGGGGATGAGGTCGGTATGGAGGATCTTTGGTTACACAGGATATAACTAATGCGACTTTGCCAACATAATTGCGAACAACTATTGAAGGATATGTCTTGTTTTCAGATGTGCTACCTACGCCAGGTATACTCCCTGCCGAACGGCCCTCGCATTCATACCTAAAGCGTAAAGCTTTACTCGCCGGTTGCTCTACGATTTCAACGTATGCACTCGATAAAATTCGATTCGGAATTGGTGAAGGAATCGGTTGCTTTGTGTCTTCATTTATTACATCCACTGAAAACATTATTTTATCTTAATTATAATTATTCATTTTCTTATACTTAGTTAATACAAAATAAATGTTATATTACAAAATTAAACGAAAATTATTAAAAATGATTTTTGCAAGTAATAGTTAACTTTAAGTTAAAAAATATATGCACTTTAATCGCTTTTTATTTCATTAAAAAAAAATACATTCGAAATTTATAAGATAAATTATATTATTCCATCATTTACATTACATCTTATAAAATACTTTCTCATACAAGACAAGTGCTATTGCATTTTATATATCTTTTCCTGTTCTAAGTGTATATAATAGTATTTAAATGACTTTGTTGCAAGGTGACTCAGCTTGATTTTTAACGGTTGAATGAACTTCGCGGAGTATCTTTATTTTGATATTTTCCTCCGACAGTTGAAACTTGTTTAATTAAATTACGAGGAAAATATAAATATCATCGCGCCGTCTTTTAATAATAATCTCTCACATAAACTCTCTATCTAAATTATTATCCCAAAAAAGTCACTAAGAATGCGTTTATATTTTAGTTATGACGAAGTAAATGAAACATAATTCTTGTTCATTTTTTAAGCTTTGAATGATGATTTTGAAAAAGAAAATAAAAAAATCATTGAGAATGCATTTTATTCAAGAATAACACGTTTTTATACATGCGATACTTACACACATCAGTAATTTGAATATCCGGTGTATAAGTGTAATCCATTTTAATAGATGAAGTAGACGATTCCACAACTGGATTAAAACTCATTGTTGTATCTATAAAACATCATGTTCGTTAGATAAACTATTTCACAGATTCATATGTTTGAGTTCAACAAAACTTTAAGAATTCAAAAACTTCAGTCACTGCACTACGCTACACCATCAAGTCATTCGTCTAGTTTGACTGAGGTGTCTGCGACAACTAAACTCTATGAAGAAAAAGTGACACAATTTATTTGACTCAAATTTCAAGAGTTAAAGAGGGGATGACAAAATACAGATAAGCTCGAGGTGGTTTGACTCATCTTCTTTTGCACTGACTTTTTTTTGCCGATAATCTCGTCTAAGTCAGGTAGATCATTCTTAACTTCATTTACTTTTGGTTATGATGTTAAGTAAGTAACTTTTATTTACGATAACCTTTCTAAGAAAAAATGATCAGTATCAGCTTTCGGTATTTTTCTTATTACTTTAAGATCTACCATAACCAAAAATGGTCTTATTAGAAAGAGATTGAAACTTATTTTCTTAAAGACTTAGCTTGATGTAAAGAGATTATGAAAAACTGGAACATTTTTGTCGAGGTAAGATTATTCGATTTTTGCATCCATCATTGAGCAGGTGCTCAATCTTATTTTATGAATGAAAGTGAATAATGATAAATCTTTAGTTTGTTCATATTATTTCACTCTTTGATAACGTATATATCTGATATATTAGTATGTATATTATTTCTTTTCTTATTTTTATATTATTTTATTGTTATAATTTCATTATTACATTAAATTTATGGTGACAAGAAAAAACAAAATAAGTATAAACGCGATTTCTAACTTGTTTTGTCTTTCCGACGCAGAATTATAATTATACACTCAACAAACATTTGATATTCATTTTTACTACAAAAAATACCAATTACGGAATATAAAGGAAGTACTCTTAAAAAATAATACTTTCACATCTATATTTTTTGTAATTTTATATAATAATTACAAAAGCAGAAAATTAATTATAAATAATATTAATTAACGCAAGTTAAACAAAACAAGTTGTATCACAAAAAAATTTTATATCTAAAATAGAATTTGTACTTGTGACCATTGCTGGAATACCACATTTTGTATAGAAGATATTCTTCAAACTCTCATAACTGCAATAATCTAATCAGATTTCCGAAAACATAATTTATTAGAGTACCATAAATGAACCCAAAGTAATAATTTAAGTTGATTTTTGGTTATTCTCTAATTTAGATACAAATAATTTAGGCATTGTATTAATAGTGAGATTTTGAAAAATAATAAAATTGTGGTTACCATGTATTTGAAGGTAAAAGTGAAAAGGTCGTTAAAGACCGAATTATATAAAAGTTTTATTTTCAAAAACAAATAACTTATAATTTATATTAATTTATATAATAAATCAAATAATTATTGTGATATATCATGTTTACACATGATATAACAAATTTTTTTTTTATAAATATATATGCATG
Source organism: Gryon sp. ZL-2020 (assembly GCA_022817425.1). NCBI lineage: Eukaryota > Metazoa > Arthropoda > Insecta > Hymenoptera > Scelionidae > Gryon > Gryon sp. ZL-2020. The sequence goes on along the minus strand of JABFPJ010000006.1, from coordinate 34,648 downwards.
TTATCAACGATATTCTTAAATAATTGATTTTAATACTCCATGTACTTTAGAACTGGAAAAACTGATAGATTTACACCTACAGTACCCTTATAATGCGAATAGCCTTATTTACAAAAACAATATTTGTCTTAAAAGTAGACCCTTATTAGCTTTATTCCAATCAATACATATCAATTTCAAATTTATTTTAAAACATAAAACTAACAAAAATTATGTTAATATTTATATTATTTACAATTTGGATGTCTTAGGATTGTCTTTTTAACCACAATTTCTGACGTCATATGTCTCTTCATTATTCAAATTTATTTTCAGGTATATTTCTAACGAAGCTTAAAAATTTTTTTGCTGTGGTAAGTTACAGGTTTAAGAAACTATGTTCACAAGCTATAAATATGACATTTCTACATCTCAAATGATACTTTGGAAATTTATGATACTAAATTTATAACGAAACAAATTTATTTATTACATTATAAATGTATTAAGTTGTAAGACAAACCAAAAGTTAGACACATCTATTAAATACTTTTGTTTGTTAAGACATTTGTAGGTGCATTTTGGTTTAAGGACTTAAAATATAATAAAGATTTGTTGACTTTATAAAGATTGCTATAAAAATGGTATATACATTACACATGTTTTAACAATTTTGAATGTTTTATTACATAAAATAAAACATTTAAAAAATTTAATTAAAAATGAACATTTTAAAATTGAAGAAAATGTATAAATATAAATTTAAAAAATGAACATATTTACAATATATTTATAGAGTTATGTTAAAATAAATAGAGGAAGCACGAATACTATTTATACTTTTTGTTTTTCCAGTTGTAAAATATAAAATCTATAAAAATACCGCACATTGCATTATAATAAAGAAAACTATATTTGAAAAATCTTATAAGTTAATGAATTATGAGCTAAATGTAAACATATTTTTCAAAGTTGTTATGACATTAAGAAAAAAACCATATCGAATAGCTTAAAAATACTCGACCTATATTAACTATTACTTATGTCAAATAACATTGTACGTGTTATTCAAGGTACTAATACTCAACTTTTTCAATAGTAAAAAATTGATCAAAATATGATTTTACATAACGAATAAAAATATACCTATACTTTCTACTCAATTGTATGTAAACGACTTCAAAATTATGTAATACATTAGTATCTAAGTTCTACGAATTAAATCTAAAAAAGTCCCATATAAAAATTAAAAATATAGTAGAAATAATTTAATACAGATTCCTTCAATATCAACATTTGCATTGTCTTACAGTTTTTAGAACACTTCTTCTAAAAGTATTCTAAACTTTTTTTTCTGTAAAATGCCTATTATGTTAGAATTACGTTCTTTAGTTCTTGTGATTGATATCTAATATTATATTTATTTTACGAATTTACAAATGAAATACACATTTTACAAACAAAAGAATTGTTGTTAATATTATAAATTATAACTTTAATACGAGAAATAATGCGGTAATTCCCGCCACCCCCTCCAAAAAAAGGCCAACCGGACGTCTGAAAAAATCGGTCAATCTTTGCATTGATACCCGTAAAATCGTGTCAATTCACATAATTTGAGACATAGCCGGATCTGAAGACCATCGTAACAAGGCCGTTTGATTTCAACACTGCCTGAAATGAAGTAAGGCAGAGGAGAAGAGTAGAAAGGGATAGTATGCCCCTTAGTTGTCTTTGTCTCCAGCAAGTGCACGCATAGTTGACGTTCCTTTTCTAGATCCACGTGAAACCAAAATGACATACATTATTGGTCCCAATAATAGAATCATTCGTTTATTCTTGTCTCGAATTTCAAATAATCCTATACGCCATATATTTAATTTGTTTTCCATTTTAACTAAATTAAATGTTAACAAATTATTTTTATATCTATAAAAAAGTAATTGTTCAATGATCAATTAGTAATATTATATAAATTTTAATTTTAATACAATAAAATGATTAAAAAAAGTTGATTCAAATGAACAAAATTAGAAACTCTAAAATCGGATGATTCATTTTTTTTACGATTTCATATTTTTATATTAATATAAAAAAACCATTTAATGATTTCGAGTGTGATGTAATACTTGTTGTTTGTAAAATAATGCAAATTCATTTAAAAGTCGTATTCTTCAACGAGTATATATTAAAAATTAATTTTCTTCTATCACAAGAATTAGAACTGCAAAGTTTGTTAATTATGCTATGTATATAGTACACATATCACTTCATCTGATACCACCCACGTGATAAGACTGGTAAGTTTTACTATCTACATAAACATATACATAATTACGTATACATTTTATAAACAACTTTAAATCTTTTTTCATCAAAATCTTCTATACGAAAAATAATATCAATGTTTATGTTAAACATAAAATTCAATTTGCATATTTCTTAATTCTTAATAGAATAAAAACGTACAATTTGTAAATAACGATCAACTTTATCGATCATTTAGCATAATTATCTATTATTTCTTTTTTGCTTATTTATTAATTTAATTAAGCTTTTATATCTGTTTTGTGTGAACATATATAAAAGCGCGGTAATATTAAAATGACATTATAAGTTTTTCTTTGAAAATATTTTATTGAATAACACGTGAACTTGTTTTACGAGCATCAAATTATCTTCCGCTTCGGCTGTTCATTGTAAATTATGATTTCTATAAATAACGAAGAATGTCTACAATACGAAAATAAAAAGTAATTCGATGGGTTCAAAATCTTTATATAAAAGTTGTATGAAAACAAAAACTTTAAATTATTAATCAAATAACCTTTATTAATTAAATTTTTAAAGAAAATAGCACAATTTTCGAAGAAAACAATGCTAATAAGATTAATTTGTTTCGAAAACACTTTCAACAACTTCATTAAACTTAATACAAAAAAGTTCCAGTTCTTCAACATTTTGTACTGTAATAAAGTCTCATCATCCCTTAGCGAAAAATACTACAGACATCTGTAGTTACTACATATTTTTTTTTATAGTAACATTAGTATTTTTGTGGTAAATTGGGCAAAACTACACAAATGTTTGTAGTCACTATAAACTTCTGTAGTATTTTTCCGTAAGGGATATTTATTAGCTAACTCTCAATCAACTATATATAAGGAGGAAACTAAAAAACTATCATTTCGGAAAAGACAGCAAATTGTCAGGAAAACAACGCGTCGAGTATGATAGCATCATTATTTTAGGAATCTTGGCTAGTTTGTTGAAATGAGGCGCTATAATTAAACAGCACTTGTGCTGTGCACCGAAAGATACTCGCCTATAGTGGACCATCGATGTCGGTACTCGAAAATTCATGTCGATGAACTTAATCAGCCACTCAACACAATTTCGCTTAACATCGCGTAATTCAACCAATTTCTTACATACACATATGTATGTATATATATAATTAATTAATATTCATATAATTATATATCACTTTCATAAATATACGCGCACAAATATATATAGATATATAAAAGTACGTAATATATAAATATAAAACAATGAAAACAGACGAAGGAAAAAAATGATTCAAGAAGGAGCCGATAAAGACGAAACTAAAGATCAAACTGGTTTATGTAATCCAATTGGTCCCGGATTTACATATCGACGGTAAAACTTTTTCTATCTCGAAGAATATAGCACTTCGCGACGAGCACGAGACACTGTTCTTACGGACTTTCAAATAATCGAGCAACTAGAGAGTATTCATGCGCACAAAGTAAGGTGCAAAAATAATGCGCACAATACGAAGTCGCTTCAACACAAGCTGATATATTATTTTGGTAGTGCGCGGAGCCACTTTCCCGGCATCCGTATGAGACGGCCACTGCGAGTCCGCCACAGCACTGATGCTCCACGGATTTTCGGGCTGATGATTCACGTAATCACTTTTGTCATTGCCTTCATCGATCGTGCGAACGATTTCTAGTCATTCCTGACTTTTCAACGGAGCGCGCTTAATCAAATTTATCAAGCGATGGCAATTTATCGACTTTAAACAAATTCAACTGTTGTTTAATCCAAATTAAATATTAAAACTTGAATAAAAATAATGGAGTAAAAAATTTGAATACAATTTGAATAAAAAGATTCACTTTGAAGTAAATTAAAGCTTATTATACAAAATGGATCAAAGAAATACATGAACACGAGTTTATTTCTTACTCTGATACCTACTATGAAGATGATAATATAAAGAAAAAAGATAAAATACCTACGCTTTTCTAAAAAAAAACTGAATACAGAATAATATATTTCCGGAAGTGCTTATATTAAGATAAGATTATAAAGTACTTACAATATATTTAGAGTATTCAGTATTTTTCTTATTACTTTAAGATCTACCATAACCAAAAATGGTCTTATTAGAAAGAGATTGAAACTTATTTTCTTAAAGACTTAGCTTGATGTAAAGAGATTATGAAAAACTGGAACATTTTTGTCGAGGTAAGATTATTCGATTTTTGCATCCA
>JABFPJ010000006.1:0-30043 GCA_022817425.1 Gryon sp. ZL-2020 | reverse complement strand
ATAACCAAAAATGGTCTTATTAGAAAGAGATTGAAACTTATTTTCTTAAAGACTTAGCTTGATGTAAAGAGATTATGAAAAACTGGAACATTTTTGTCGAGGTAAGATTATTCGATTTTTGCATCCAACATTGAGCAGGTGCTCAATCTTATTTTATGAATGAAAGTGAATAATGATAAATCTTTAGTTTGTTCATATTATTTCACTCTTTGGTAACGTATATATCTGATATATTAGTATGTATATTATTTCTTTTGTTATTTTTACATTATTGTATTGTTATAATTTCATTATTACATTAAATTTATGGTGAAAAGAAAAAACAAATAAGTATAAACGCGATTCCTAACTTGTTTTCTTGAATACAGAATAATATATTTCCGGAAGTGCTTATATTAAGATAAGATTATAAAGTACTTACAATATATTTAGAGTATTTAGAAAAATATCATCTACTACTTACTTGTTTAAATTAAAAGTGAAATTTTGTACTTGTAGTAAAAATTTAATGTTTTATTTTTTAATTAAAAAAATGAAAGAATCAAAAACTGTTTTTTGTACTTTTGTTTAAATTTAAACGCTTGTATGGATTTAAAAGACATCTTATTGCTGTTATAGCGAATTTACCTTGAAAAGCTTATGTTTTTATAATGAAACAAAATTATTTAATTGATTTATAAGGGATTAGAAAAAATTGTTTATTACATTTAAGCGATATACTTTGTTAACTTTGATCCGATTAAACTGACCTTTTTCTAAATTAAAGGTAAAAGTCTCTTTTTTGAAACTTACATTACAGAAGTAAGTGTCTCATATTTAGATTTCTTAATATCTGACACATTAAAAGGCTTTAACATTTGATAGTTAAAGAATCTTTGTATTCCAATAATTAAAAACAAATTTAAATTGTTTTTATAGAATACTCAAGTATAAGTTTTATTTTCTGATATTAAAATAGATGTGATAGCATGTATATGTGAAGAATGAGACGAATCTTTCGTTTGTCATAAAAAATTGTAATATTTTCAATTTTTTTAAATATAAACGTATATTAGTAACTTTTATACTTTATTGTATGCATTTCATTTAAACATGAAAAGTTTTGCTAATTATAATTTCCTGCAAATTGTTTTTAAATTAAAACTATATATTTAATGATTGAAGAGGAAGTTTTGGACTTTAATTTAAAAAAAACATTGTCCTCTAATTCGATATAAGCGGCCAAAGTTTTATCACTTGAATGTAAAAACTAAGTTTTTTCAAATGACCGTTACTCTCTCAAAAACTAACTAAATAACAACTTTTTTAATTTAGAAAAAAAACTGTTTAATGCCAATTCACGGCAATAACTATTTAATTTAACGTAATTCACGAATTTAACAGTATTATGTGATTTTTTAATAATTTGTTCATGAAAAGAAACAGATATTTAATTATGACTGCAAAATCCTATAAGAAATAAATTCATTTTTAATGTGAAAAAAGAGATCTAATTTGAATACAAATTGGTGCAGTTCAGCTATTTAAAAAAATTCTATTTTTAGGTGTTGCTTTTTTTGTTAGTAAAAATATTTAATTCATTTAAAAGGAAATAGCTTTGTTAATCATTAATATAGTTATTTTAATTCAAACAAATATTATCTTAAAAATGCATTTTATATTAAATAATTATCACAAATTTTTGAAACCGAATAAATTAAATAAAAATATGTTTAAAATAATTAATATTTAATACTTTAAAATAATATTAAAGCATTATATATATTAATATTGACATTGATGCAATCGTCGAGTGTTTCTGCAATACATGCAAAAATTTGAATATTCACAAATAAGTATTATCTAATGTTTGACTTGCCATTTAGAGTTAACTTGTTAAAACGGAGATTACCAACTCTTCGGATTTTCCACAAGAAAAAAAATCAGAACATACTTTGATCTCCTTTTTATAAATTTAATATTAACTTATAGATATTAACTTAACTTAATATTAAGATAAAAAAATAGTAGGAAAATTTAACATTAAATACGTTATTGTTAATTGAAATTAATTTTTAAAATAGAAAAATATATACTGTCTGCATATAATAAAAATGAGACAACATCTCAATCAATGAATGAAGCCTAATGAGTAAAAAAAGATAAGAATTTATTGACATTTAATTGAAATTCTTTAATTACTCATGTTGAATGAGAAAAGATTACATAATAATTATACAAGCATACATATTAATCGAGTATTTTATTATCTAAAAAATTCCATGCAGTTTATATTTCTCGAATATTTATTGATTTGCAATTCACAAAATTAAATTTAATTATAATTCATTATTATTGTTACTAAAAAAAATATATTTTCAAATTTATACACTGTTTAATATTTTTATAATAAATAAAAATTATAATTAACTATACTGAGTGAAATACATTATTTTCATTTAATTTATTTATTATCTTTTAAATAAATTTGTTAAATAAAATAATGACAAATAAGATAACTTAGAAACAATTTGAATTTAATGTTGAATTCTATCAAAAAACAAATAAATATCGCAATCGTATATAAACAATTAATATAACAACCGTATTTAACGACAGAGTTATGTCAAATACAGTCGTAATGTCAAAAAAGAGTAACATAAATCAAGACTCAAAAAATAAGCGAGCGATTTCAACGCAGCGAAAATGCGTAAAAGCGCAAGAAGTAACGTCATCCTTTAGACGGGAAGCAACTTTTTCTGCCCGTAGTCCAACATCAAAATCTCCAGCATGCAAAAATTTATTTAAAGTACCAGATTCCAAGACACTCGTAAAAGTTGCTTCGAAAAAATGTATAAATCATTGTTCTACAACTTCCGCAATATTATCCCCTGCTAGAAAAAGCATCTCTTTAAGTGATCTTTCTCCAGTTTCGAAAGATAAAGAATTCAGGTAAATAAATTATAATAAAACCTTTAATTCATTCTTGTTCATTCATTCATATTAAAAATTATTCATTTATTAAATTTTTTATTAAGAAATGTCAAACAAAATCTAAAATTAATAAAGTAAAAAAGAAACAAAACGGTTTTTAAATGCATTTCTAGTTATGAAGACATGTCTCAAAATTGTTCAACGGACGTAAAAGATCAAACATCAAGGAGTATAAACGAACATAATATTAATTTAAGGAATCAAAAGATTCAAAATGCTGGACGAATTATTTCTAATATGTTGATAATAAATGCTTGGAGACGTAGAAAAGACGAAGTAGCGCAATTGAATGTGGTGATCGATAACTTGAAACAGCAAGTGAATAATTTGATTCTTCAAATTGCTGTATTACGTAAACTTATTGAGAGAGAAGATCCTCGCATTGGGAAACTTACGAGTGATGTACAACAAATAAAAAGTGAATATGATGAGAAAAGTCAAGAATGCGAGAATTTGAAGAAGGTTTTATATCCATGCAATTTCTTAAATTTTATTATCAATGTAATAAATTTATTATTGTAATGAAAAATGTTTAAATTAATAAAAAAATATTTTAGGAAAATGAACTTTTAGAAAAGAAAGTTCAAGATCTGAATGAAAAGTACGAAGATCGTTTAGTATCAGAAAAAAATGTTATGAATAATTTAGATACTGCTAATAAACAACTAGAATCCATGGAAACGCAGATATTGCGCGATAGAGAAAAGATATTAAAATTAAAAGAAGATAAAAAGTTGTTATTAGAAAAGGTTTGAAAATATCAATTTAATAGTTAATTAATAAATAATAGTTTAATATTATTTCATAATTTATGCAATTTAACGAATTAAACTTGTTTGGATAAATAATTTTGGTTATCAATTGTAATAGATCTAAATTTAGTAAGTGTTTATTGAACAAGTTCTATACGTTAAAAATAGAAATGTTAACTTTGGTATTAATATTTTTTTCATTTGACTAATTAAATCGCAATTTATCCGTTAGAATAAAATGTTTAAACCTAATCTATTTATCGTACAAATAATAAGGGTAGAATGAATCACCTGTTGTTAAGGTACGAGTGTAAGGGTTGATGAGTCATACGTTTCTAAGCTGTGACTCAATCTTGCATGTAAAACTTTTTCTAAGACTAAAGATCGATATTGTTATAACATCGACCTATAAATGATAAAACAAGAACAATATTCTATATAAATATATTAAATCTTATTTTTTTATAAAATATATCAAATTTTATAAAATATAAAAATGGATTATTATATATTCTCTTTTTTGATAATTTAATAAATTAAAATAATTATTAATAGGTTTCAAACAGTGAAAAAGCAGCTGCAGAAAATAATAAAAAGATTCGCGATAGTCAAAACACCATAGAAGATCTGCAAATGAAATTAGCCGCTCAATTATCGTTGGTAACTTTCGCTGAAAAAGAAAAAGATGAATTCAAACAGTAAAAAGACCCTTCTTATTGAAAAAGAAAAATATTAAACATTTATTTCAATTTAAAAAATATGAAACTTTTAATTTATTTTAGAAAACTTGAAGATGCTTTAAATGAACAAGTAAGTCTTCGTCAGCAATTGAAATGTCATGTTGAAAAAGAAAAAAAGTATCTATTGGAAGCGACTAAACTTGGAAATAAAGCAAATGATCTGGATAAAGCATTACGACGCATTGAAGCTGAATATGATCTTTTACTGTAAGATACATACATTGTTTATTCTAATATGCAAGTACTTTTCATTTGAATTTTGTTTTATTTTATTTTCTACAATATTTTAAATTTCAAAGCAAAAGAAATATAATAACAAGATAACGTTTCATTAATATAATTTTTATTCTATCTATAGATCAAAAATAAATGATTCGCGTGATCACGCAAAACAATTTGGAAGCAATTATTGGACTAATCGTGTTTTAGAAATAGCTGGAAGTTTTGTACGAACACCTCAAACGATTTTTAGATCTTTACCTTTTTTTTAATTTAACATATTTAAATTTAGATTATTGCAATTATATTCGTATAAATTAAATTAAATAATAAAACTTTTGGATTATTTTCGAAAATAAGTAAAAATATGTGTAGTATAATTATATAATGATTCCTTTCAAATTACTTGTTGTTTAGAATAATTTATTAATAACTTAAGAGTTGAAAAAGCAAAAAAAGTCGCCCAACGTGGGGCTCGAACCCACGACCCTGAGATTAAGAGTCTCATGCTCTACCGACTGAGCTAGCCGGGCTGTCTCTGTCGAAGCATTATACTACTAGTTTTTATCCGTAGGTACGACTACTATCTGAAAATATGAGATATTTCTGATCGAATAAGCAATGAAATACTTATTTAATCTGATTAATTGTTATTGCTTAATAAAACGATATTTATTTCAATATTAAAAACTTTGTTATCTTAAATAATAATTACATAAATAAATTATTACTATATCAAAAAAATATTAATTACTGATAATAATATTTCATTTATTAATATATATTTTGTTTAAATATAAACAAAAGCAAATTATTTGTTTATATAAAGGTCTACAAATAAAAACTCTGATTCTAATTTCACGGTCGTTTATTTCTATAACATTTTTACATATTTTCTGTTTTCTTTTTTTTTTTCTTTTTGTAACGTAATCTTTTGTTAAGAATACAAAATAAACTACCGCCTGAAATATATTTCATATTTCTTACTTTTAATTAATAGAAAATATTTCAATATTTATTTCATTCATTCATTTCAACTAAAACTGTCGTTTGATAGTTAGAAAAGAAAATTAGAAAACTAAGGGACACTATTTTTTATGAACAACTGCGACACACGGTAGTTTATTTGAATTCGCTCGCACACTTGCGGTCAATTGCATTTGCGTGCACAGTTACAAAAGCAACATTTGATCACATTGTCCGTCATCGCCTACGTTTTAAGTACAAGACATACGAGCTTTGCCTCAATCTATGATAACAATATTACAGTGCGATTATTAATTACTTCTCTGCGTTTGCTACTAGTACGATATGAATAGGTAGTATAAAGTAAAGAAAGTCATATATATTTATTAAAGCTATAGTTAGTTTCATGTTTTCAAAGAAACCTTTATCCTTTTTGGGATCATTAATTTTTTTAAACCAAATTTTAAGTTTATAATCTTTAATTTTAATGAAACAGTACAAGCTTTTGGTTTTTATAATAATTAAAGTATTAGATTATTATATTATTATAGATCACAAGAGCGATTTAGTGATCCTTATTGATTTCAAGGATTCCAATAAAGTCGATCAATGTGAAATATTTAAATAGCGACATTTTTATGGAGAAAATTTCAATTCATACGTCATACAAGCATCAACATTCTTTCACCGATTTTCTCTGAAACTTTTGCCTTTTACGTAACATCCTCGTCATTACGATCCGGGTTTCGATAAACGAGTTTTGATGACGTAGGTGAATGGGTGTGCATGTAAACGTTACGCATCTGATTATATACAATCAAGAAAAAGTTTTGTTGTGTCTGAAATTAACAGGTGTCTGTAAATAACAACCAGTCTGAATGACTAAGGACACGCACATACTGAACATTATTTTTTTCATATTTTTTTTGTATATATATATATAAATATATATGTATATATATATATAAATAAAATAAACATAATTTTATTCATATTCATTCGTTAAGAAAATCAATGAAGTTATATTATTTAAAATGTTTATTGTAATCATATTTATATTTTAACTCCAATTTATTAATTGTACATAATATATAATGTAATGAAATTAATAGAATAATTTTTAAGATGTGTACTTTTTTTATTTAAATATTTTAATATTAATGATCTCAAAAGGATAAAGTAAACATGTTTCAACATTTGTATATGTGACGATATCCAAAAAGATATTGTCTTCATGTGATCGACAATATAAAAATGATATTAAATATAAATTGAAAATGTCCTAAACTTAAATAATGTTTAAATTCAGTTATTACAATAAAAATCAACATTGTCTGATCATAGAGTCTCGTGTTTTCAACATTTATGTCTTCATCCGCATATGCAAGACACTTTTAATTTTGCTTCATAAATCATTTCTCTTTCTCGTTAGTATAATAAAGTAAAACTTACACACTAATTCTCACTTCTCTTATAGGAGAACAATGTACAGTATTCACTATTCAACAAATACTTTATATAATACAAAGTATCGCTATTCTCGCATACACCATCAAACTCACAAAAGTTACATAAAATTATGACTTACAAAATGTACACATAAATTCTTACTTTTAACAATATACTAATTGATGTTTAAATACAGTAAAACTTCAGATATCCTGCATGATCAATTCTAATTTTGATTGTATTTCTATTACAATTTTTCTATAGTTTTTTTATTCTCTAAAATTATTTAATATAAAAAATATAAATTTTGTTTATTAACATATTTACAAGTAATCAATTTGACTTAAAAAATTAGCATTTGTAATCAATGAATTAAAATCACAGTTATTAATATCAATTAATGAGAGTATAAGCATTTATAAAAATTAAATATCTGCGCAAAAATTAAACATAAAAAATTATTTTTTCTTTTATTTACTTTGATATCAATAATGCTTTTATACTTCAAAATAATAAAAAAATCTAAATATTCTGAAAAATATTACATTAAATGAGATATGAAAAGTGTAAGAAATATTGTAGATCATGCGAGGTTTTACTGTACGAAATTCAGTTTAAAATTACATTTTAATTTAATTAGTTAAATATTAAATATAATCAAAAGAAATGCTTTTGTATCATATAGAAATACAAAATATTACAATTTAATTAAACATGTTAATATTAATTGAAATATCTATATATTACATAAAAAAAAATTTAAGTGAAACATGATACGATCTTTTGAAACAATTGATTCGTTACTTTGTTTTTATAAAAAATATGAATCCGGAAATAAACGCACGTGCTTGCGACTTTCAAAACTAATATACCAACTTTTGATTTTCGAACGCAGTTCGAATTGCAAATGCAACGTTTGTACAAGGAGAATCGAGCAATCCTCGAAATCGAAAATTCCTCGGGGAAGCGCTAGTCATTTTTTGCTTTTGATAATACTGCGATGCAAAAGGAATAGGTTTCTTGTATTATAGCCGTTGTCAGTCGATTAAGATTAATTCTTAAACAAAACACTGCGAAATATTCGCATTTTAAGCAAATCGGTTTTACTAATAATATTTTTTTATATTTAATTTTGCATGTGTTATGTGACGACAATGATTTTGATATTGTCTGAATTTTTTTCTAAATGTTTTTTCTTTTTCAATTCTGACTTTTACTTTTCAAATTGATAATGTTTGATTTGATTCAAGATTTTTTATCTTTTTCACTTTTTTTATACGAAAGTAAATAAAAAAGTAATTGTAAAAGTAATAACTGAAACGCGTTAAGTTAACTATATTACATGTGATAAAAATGTGCACTTCACGGTGTAAAATTCAGTGTAAAATTGTTTTTCTGTTGTCCGGCATTTTTTTGTTTTTTGCTGTTTTTAGATTTTTTTGTTCTATTTATTTGTTTTCTTACAATTTTTCTTACAAACGCATGAGTTTCTGCAACAAAGTCAGAATGTTTAAGTACACCTTAGTTATTGATCACTGAGCTACCTCGGACTAGAATTAATGAGTCTTGTGAAAAAGCGAATACTTTTCCTTCCGTTAGTTTTGTCAGTTAGCTCATTTTGCCAAAGTCGTTTTACACAAACAGTTTATTTTGTTAAATAAAATTTTTACTCGGTTTGATGTTATTCTGAATTATTTTAAAATGATATTGACATTAACATAATTCAAACAATTTAATATTTTTTTTACAAAGATTGTACTTACTTTAACAAGTGCAGGAATTTGTATAAAATATATCAATATATCATTTATAACAAATTTAATATAAAGATTGAGAGAAAATGGTTTTATTTCCCCTAATTAAAAGTGTATTTTACAGAATTTCCTTTTGTTCATTAGATTTCATTTTTACTCTTTCCTTTAATTTCACCAACAACTTCATAAGCAACATCAATGAAATTATTTTCATAAAATCTTTCTGCAAAATTATTATTTCTATATTGACTTTTCTTATGTCTCTATATTGACTGCTTTTAGATTTAGATTATCTCATTTATTTAAAAGTTGATTTATAACGCTAATATGAAAATAAAGTGTATAAAACAGTTTGCACAGAATCGACTTTGGACTTTGTCACTGGTGCCAAGTGAAAGTATTTGCTTTGTTACGATTACAAAACTTAACGCATTTTGTAGTCCTCTTCAAATCATTCCAAAACCCTCGGTACCTTCGCTTATTGCTAAAAGCAAAGACTTCTCAAAATGATCATAGCACTCGTAGTCGGGTAAACAAAGTTGATTGAAACTGAAATTAGAGAAAATTTTGTCATTACCTTTTTATAAGATATTAAAGAGATTTGTAATTGATCAACATTATGCAATTATTACCAAGTATGCGCCGTTGGAAGATTCGCAAAAGTTGGCGCTGCGGTAATTTGAAAACGTGGACTGAGCTGCTGAAACCCGCCAGGCGGAAGTTGAGAGCAACCGGTCGTAAACTGCAGAAGTCTCGCCATTTCTTCTTGCGTGAAATTGCTCACCGCGGTCCAAAACCAATCCAAAACGCGCAGGAACTCTGGTGAATTGCCGTTTGCTATGTGATGCGCTCGCAAATCGGCGACACTGTATTCTCCCGTTCCACATAAAAGCAGCTGCAACAAAATCGCACTTACTTTAGCATTACGCTTTAAATTTGAAATGATTTTTGAGAGAAACTTTGCTCGTCGAGAGAAATTCAGATAGACAGTAGAAAAGTGTAAGAGAGAAGAAAAACGAAAAACGGAAAATGCAATTTCACCTCGAGCTCATTTTCGTCGAAAATTCCTAGAAGATTGTCTGGAATGAGTTCATTTAATCCGCGCAAAAAGTGATCCACCTCGTAACGAATGGAAGTCGCTAACCGATGTTGCGCCAGCGCGTCGAGATAGCGTAGTTTTGTTTCATTCGTTATGCGGATCTTATTGCCACCTGGAATCAATTCCGCTACCTGCAACATTTATTATATAAATGTAATAATTATCATTACATATTGTTTTTATATTTCATTACTAATATTGTTATATTATTTTTTGATTAATATTCGTATATATTATATTTATATTGCATCATTTTATAATTAATCATAAACAATGTATATTGTCTAAAATGTATAATTCATGTAGCATTATGTACAAGTAACGATTATATAGGACATCATAAGTACATGGGCTTATATCGATGATAATTCGTAGAGTGTTAGTTGGTATACTGCTCGTTATCGTAATTATCTACTAATGATAATTTCATGCATCAACAATAAATAATTCACATTTAATCATCATTTGTTATTCATTATTTATGATCGCATTATTATGCTAACAAAAATTAAGTAAAGAAACAATTAAACAATATATTGTTAGTTTATAATACAATAATTATTATACAGTAGTTTGGATTTACTGTGTTTACTATAAAGTTATAATAATCAAAACTATTATCAATATTTATATAATTTCATTTATACCACACATGCATGTACTTCATTATTGTCCTCGAATGCGGTCGGTAAGTAGCTCCCTAAGGCGGTAAGTAGCTACTTACTGTTCTAGGGAGCTAATTGCCGATTTCTTTCTTGAAAAATAATGTACAAGTACTTAACTTGTACTTGCGCTGTAAAATACTGTGTGTATCGAGAATAAAAAAGCAATTATAGCCACTGTTCTTTTCTTGATACAAGATGTACTATAATTAACTTAATTAACGTATATATTCAAAATATTTTTATAATAATAATATATATATAAGATGTCTACCTTTAACAATTGTCCATCTTTATCATACTCCTCTTCAACAAAGTACAATTCCATTTCCTCAACATCATTATCAAGGATATATTTGACTTTGCTTAGATATAAGTCAGGATCATCTTGCTCAAAGTACTTGTAATGCACCCTAAGACCGATGATTTGCGCGAGGAAAGACCTTGTAAATCTTGCTCGCACTAGTTGTCGATATGAGCCACCAAGTGCCGATTCATAAAGGCATTTTCCAACGATTCGGCCCGCGAATTCGTAGTGTTTGAGTTTTAAGTGGGGCGCTCGTTTGGGGTTTGGATGTACAAGAGCTTGTTGCGATTCGCCAAATGACGCGAACAAACCATTTCCCGGATCAAACAGCGAAGCGCAAATTAATTCGAACCATTCACGACGTACACCACCCCAATCAACACCTTTAAATTTAAAACATTAATTACAACTATATTCATTAATTTTATATAATATATTAAGTTAAATTTAACTTTTGTTATAAATATTTAAAATTATGAAATTTAAATCAAAATTCACCTTGCTCTCCTTGAAAAGTAATCTCGAAATTTCTGCACCAATCGCTAACCGAGAAACCTTTGGTCGCCTTCATGGACTGAAAATAAAGAATATCTATCAATCAATCTATCGCTCAGTCAAATAATCAAAACCTTTTTTTGCACATGAATTGAATGAATTACTATTACATGAATAGAATAAAGAACGTTTAAATTGAATGAATCAAATGAATCGATACAATGTAATCAAATCGTATTGTTGTTTACCGATTCTAAAAGTTTGTCTCGTTGAACCTTCATCGAGAGTTTCTCGTGATAGTGTTTTTGATGGTGCTTTCGAACTTCGTGATAGAAAAAGTCTTGTTTGTCTGCAAACGTTTCACTGCCACCAATATTCTTTAACAAAAATAGCGTAAATGTTGCGGCAATAATGTCACGATAATGCGAGATCAACTCGACTGGTGGTTGACAACCATCGTCTATTGTGAATGAGTCGTATCCTTCGTGTTGATTGTTTAAGCTGTCGAAATGAAACTGAAAACCATTAATTATATTAATTTGTTATCATTTTTCTTTTTATAAACTATTATATTCACGTAGATATATTTGTAGAAAACATAAAATAATATGATGAATACCTTTGTCGATGGACATAATCTGAATGTGACCAACCGTTTAGGTATAAATTTCAGCAAATACTCTTTGATGGTCAACTGTTTCGGTGAAATGAAGCAAAATACTTTTTTAGGTTTCGCGAATCGTTCTCCCTGCATTCCTAGCAACTTTGCCGCATAACATATATTTGGATCTTTCGAAGCTACGTTGTTGTGCACTGCTCTGGCAACCGCGCCTGTTAAATACAATATGATTCATATTTTTTTTTCTTTCACTACACATTTTATATTTATAATCTGAAACTTTTCGTAATCCAGTATTTCGCAATATTTATTGTATTTTTGACCTCAATAGTAGAATACAGATATGTATAATTAATATTTCAAAGCAATAACTTATAACAATATATCATTTAATACCACCAATATTATTTTAAATTTCATCATTACATAAATTAACATAATTAAACAAAAACTAATATGTATAAAAATGTTTCGATAAAAATTTAGTTTAAAATATATCCATTTTTTATTGTTTTCGTTTGCTCTTTTTTACTTTTATTTTAAAAACTGTCACGTACTTTCCAACACGATAATATCGAAGTCTCCGTTGTGCAGTTGTAAGCCGGCCAAACTGACAGTCGCATGATAACAACCACCTTTCGGAAAACTCACTTTCAGTCGTACTCTCTGATTTGGAGAGTCATATTCCAATTGGATAATACATGTAGCTAACTCTTCTGCAACAGTGCCAATCTGAAATAACAAATCAACTTTTATTAAGTTATAAAAAAATGTTCATATTTATGAACATTATACAAATTACGTTCATTTTATATATTTTATTATATGATAAAATAATAATATTTAATAAATTTTAGAAAAATGTACCTGTCTTATATTTACAGTATATCCTTCCGTAGGTTTGTCATTTGGACCAAAAATGCAAAGATTGTCGTATTCATCGCGTGGCTCTATCGTCATTGTATGCGGCACTCCAGCCGTGCAAACAACGGTTGAACTTTGACGTACGAAAACGGTCTTATTAGGATCAGGAGGGCCTATGAATACAAATTTTGACCTTACAGTATTGAATTTGTAATAATTTATTGAATCTGATTGATTTCAATTTGAATAAAATATAGAAAAATGTACTATTATATATTATATTAAGTTTTTTTTACAACAAAATATATATGTAAGCTCAATTAAATTATCAAAAAACATCTCTTATTCAAAGTTACATATTTTAACTTAACTTTTTAACCAAATTTATTCGCTTACTGATGGATTTAAAAAGTAATATTGTAAAATTAAGCTGTTTTTCAATATTGAACTTCTTCGAGAACAGTAAAATAAGTGAGTAGAAAAGATTCTTATCTTAAATTTAAGCTTCTAATAAAAAGATAATAATAAGCTTACAATCAATGTACAGATAAATAAAATATATATAATTACAAATGAATTATTTCGTAGTAAACCAATAATTTTAATTATTTAATTTACTTAAACCTTTTAAATAAGCTTTTATATCAATTCTGCAATTAACATAACATACGTATTTATATACAGAATGTATTATACATTTCACTGCATACATTTTTCATTTCTTGCTTTATAAAGAAAATCATATTTTATACTGTATATTTTACATTACATATTTCATAATATAAACTTTGTTTCGTTAATTTTAAATGATAAATAGTTAAGTAATAAAACATATAGTAGATTTTATATAGCATTGTATTTCATAAACTATATATATTGTAAATGTTACACTTTAACAAGTAAAATATATTATAAATTGTAAATATGTAATGCAAATATTTTTCTAAAAATTGAGAAAGGTGTCAAGTTGCGATTAATGATTGTACCTGGAAGAAAAGTTTTGAGAAAGGGGCTGCCGTGAACATGACATGAACCGATGAGAACGGCTATGCGATATTGACCAGCATGACGAACCGTGAATTTAACTACTGCAGTATTCGCGGCGAGAGGGTCGGTGCCTCCTAACTCGATCAACGTAGCGACCCGTCTGGTTCCCTCCGTCACTTCGACAATCAGATTATCCTTGTCGCAGATTGGATACGGTTGACCATTTCTTTGATAGAACTGCGAACAAATATGGAAATGCGGCGGTTATTGTTTCACATTTCTCTCGGACCCATTTTCATATGCAAATTTGTAATTGAGTTGAGCGAACAGTTTTGTTGAAATAGACGGTGCATTGACGTTAAAGTCGCATTCCAGTTCATAACGTTTTATTGAAATGTTTAAATCAATCAAACAGAAACCAATCGAGTCTATTCAATAATGCTAAATATGTACATATTTCGCAGGCAAAATGCTTTATTGGATTTAGTTCGTTTATACATTGTAACGAATTGAATTTTTAAATTAATTTAACTATTATTCGTTTACGGATTAAACATTGAGTGATAAAATAATATTGTTTTTATGATACAGTGTTGAGATGGATTTTATATAAAATAATATTTTATGTGACTGTAAAATAAAGAACAGAAAAAAAATTATTATTATTACATCGACATTTAAAAGATTAATATTTTTACGTGGACAAATTTTATACAGCAGTACCCTAGTAAAAATTATAAAAGTTACCTTAAATGGCTTACCCGAAAAATAAATTGGGCCCTTTAAGGGGCCTTTTAAAGGGTAACCGTTTGGTTTCAAACGGGTTAATATAATTATAAAATATTATTTATTTTTACCTTAATAAAAATTATATATACATTTTATGAATATATTGTAAAGATACAAAAAATATAATTCATTATAACACTTTGATATCGTAAAGTTTTTTGATATGCAGATATTGTATAAGTTTAAATATGATTCAAAAAATGTTGTAATTATATTTAAATTAGCATATATATGTATATTATAAATGGAACAACAAAAATAAATATTGGATTCACGAAAATAATTTATCCTTAAAAATCACACAAGTTATGAATATCTAAATAATTCATAATTTCTTTGATATACATTTATAACATTATTTATATCTACATATGCAGCAATACTTATAAAAATGAATCATCATTATATAAAAAATGTTAAATAAGTTATAATAAAATAATTGTTTTAGTTTGAATTTGGATTATTTAATATATATATATATAGAACCTTTAATTTAATCCGATAGCACGGTTTCATTTTAATTACTACATTATTCATACGAATTACAATAACGCAATGGTTCTATTCGATGCAATAACTGAACTTCCAATTTGCACGTGTCGTTGTTATAAAACGAACTGTTTGCGTGCTCCACAAATGTTTCAATTGAACATAACATCTTTTTACTTTTATTTCAACTGTTTCATATTGTACATAAAAGCGTTATGTCGAGAGAATCGAAAATCGCTTTGTAAAATTACATGTTGTTGAATATGATGTAAAGAAGTTGAAAAAGTGTCAGAAAAATGTGTCGTCGTTTGCGAAAGTTATATTGAACAGTGTCACTTTAACGTGTATAAAGTGACTTCACCGTAAAATATAATCATCATATAATTATTTTTTTTTTTCACAAAAGTTTAAATGTTAGTGTCATACTGTTAAACAGTTAAACTTTACTGAAAATTATTATTTTACTTTTCTACAATTTCTTTTAATTCAATCGCTTTGTTTATTAAAAATCAAATTAACTAAAATATTTTTCATTTATATTAAATATTGTATTTTTGATTAAATCCCAGCGAATATGATGAACGAATAAGTTTAACGTCCAGGAAGTTATATACTGCAAACATGCTAATTACCTTTACTGTGAAGGTCATCGTTTCGCCAACAAGTTGAGGCTCATCCCACTCAAAATGTACACGACAGTTACTCGGGAGAAGATATTTTCCTGTGACATACTGCAAAAGCGAGTGCTTCGCTTCTGGAGCAAGAGCAGGTTGTGTCATAGCCGCAAGGGTAACCAGCCCCGCAACTGACACCGATACTACCAGCATCCCACCTACATACACAACCATTAAAATCACAATGTGCTCTTATCATTCATTTCAAAAGTTTAATTACATCACAAGATTGTTAAGAAATTTTACAGCTATTCCCTTTCAATCAAAACTCATAAACTAACAAAATAAAAATGATGATTATTATTCTTTTCTCTTTTGAATAAACGTAAAATATCAAAAAAAAAATCATAAAACAGAAACAATTCATGTTTAATTTTTTTTTTTGCATTTAAATGTAAAGTTTGGTTTTTCCATAAATGAATAGCAAATGAGCAATGGTCAAAACAATGATGTTGGTTTGCATGGAATAAACAAAACAAAGTTGATTTGACTTGGCAATTGAGAAAAACTGTAGCTCGTTTAGGAAAACGGGTCAAAAGAGAAGTTGTTTAACTCCGTTGCAAGGCAAAAGTAAAGTAGTAACGAGAGAGACTGCGGTAGGCGAGAATATTACCCCACGTCCATGCGTCTTGGTGTTGGCTGTTTTTTACAACAGAACTCCAGAGGTCTGCTTTCAAAGCTTCCAAATCCTCCTTCGACGTGGGCAAAGTTTGCCGCGCTTGCATCCACTTCGGCAAATCTTTGCCCAGAGCCGAATACGCGGCATGATCCTCTACCCAGTAAACATCTTCCAAAGATGCTACTTCCATCTGCGTCAGTCTGCAAACATAATGTTTCATTAATTTTGCTGCTCTGTTTACTTTTTGCAATGTTCTTTCCAATGTAGCTGCTTTTAATGTATCGCATGGACAAATTATTGTACATTCTCGTTCGACCTGCTGTTGTACATTATTTTTGGCTTGTTTTTATCTCAAATAGTTAATTTAACGAGAAATAAAAAAAAACAGTCGAAAGCTTTTTGGAATTTTTTACAAAAACATGAAGAGAAAATATTTATATATGTGTAATATAAATTGTGAACAAAAATATAGAGATACTTTTTGATATTTTTGTGAAAACTGTATTTTTGAAAGTTCATTTTAACAAGTAAAACGAAGTGGTAAATAATAAATGTCGTATGAAAATATAAAATTACAGAAAATATGAACCATACAATAAGTCTTTGTTAATATCTTGTTATAAAGAATGCATATGTTTAAAAATATTTTCCTTTGAATGTTTTTAAAACTCACACAAATTAAAAACGAGTTTGATAAATTTATATCAGTGCTTATATCAGAGATAATTATATAAGTAACATCTAGAATGAATAAATAGTGATATATACGTATATTGAATACAAACACTCAAGAATATCATCTTTCAACTTGACTTATAAACTGATTTGGAACAAAGAAATACATTTTCATTTAATAGTTTACGATGATGTAAAATAGTGTTTGAAATTCAAATGATTATCAATCTATAAGTAAAACAAGAACTTAACATATAATAAAATTAATATTAAATTTTCGACAGGAATATACACTTTTTTGTACTAATTTTAATAAAATTTTTACATTACATAGTTATTTACTGAAACAGAATAATTAATTAGTTACAAAGCATACATGTAATTGTAATTATTAAAATTAATAAGCTGATTAACGTAACATTCAGTGCAACTTTACTTCAATTAAAGTTGGTTGCTGAAAATGTCGGCGCTAAAGATGTATTTTTTAATTGAAACCAAAATTTATTGGTATGATACTTGTCGTGTTTATTGCTCGGCTCGTACAATTTCGGCAGTAAATTATGATTTTGTAACGCAAAGTAATAAAAATAACTGTCAAAAATTATAAACTGCCTTTTAAGAACGACTTTATTATTGTTATTACATTTGCATTTCCGCTTACAGTAAATGAAATGCATTACCATCCAAAAATAATTAATACACGACTAATAAAGAAAATGAATATGTTACAAAAAACATATCAATTAATATATTTGCAATAAGTGCACGTATACATATCTCTATATTTTCTTCCGAAAAGAAATTTCGAAGATGTTAATGACAAAAAAGAGACAATTTGCTGACCTCTGATAGTGACTGTGTAGTCCATGATCTGCGAGCCACTGTCTCAAGACTAGTCTTTGTTGTAGTTCGCGTGCAGCGCGTTGCAGTCGCTCCTCGTCTTGCGGTGGCAGTTGAGGCAGTGCATCGACTTCACCGCAGCTTGCGAGACTCGAGATGCCTGCAAGCATACAAAAACAAAATATCATGCGCTAACATTTCATGACATGACACTTTTCCAATCAATGTCTTCAACTTTTACTTCGCATCATCATACTGCGTTTTTTATTATTTTTTTTCTTACTTAACAACTTTTTTTTATTAATTTTAATAATGATTAATGAACTGTTTAAATATAAAAATAATATGTAATGTTAATGCATAAAAATACATTGTTTAATAAAAGTATAAAAAAATGATTAGTGACCCTTTGTTTTACTATCGCAACAGCAGAGGAAGTTAAATTCTGATTAGAACATATCGTTTTGTCTTCACTTGCTTGAATTCAATCGTTTACAACAGCTCGTCAGTATTAGAACAAATTATGGGTTTTTCTTTCGTGTACACTTTTTCCATTGTAATTGTCGTTTTAGTGTTCATTAATCATACACATGGATTGTGCAAAGTTAGCAAGTTAGACAATGGTGAGAAATTCAATTTCGACGGCTTAACTTGATGTCGTAAAGTAATTTATGAATAATTAAACCAACTAACATTATGCTAATTTAAAATTTATAGATTTTGAAGCTTACACGCATTTATGTTTATATACGCACGTGTATGTAAATGGTCGAGAATAAAGTATGATTTGTGTGTAAAACTAATTACGATTAACTTACAAGTGTCTTTGAGAAATTGTCCACTGTGAAGTTTCCGATAAAATAAATGTGCAGAAAAAAAGACTGATGACGAAGTTGCAATCACTTTGATTGTTTTTACAGTTGGTAATTGATTGCTAAAACTTTTTTATCAAAGCAAACAAAGTACAATCGGTGATATTATTTGATAAAATAATGCGTACAATGGTTAATTCCGCGCTCAAATATTCATAACACGCAGCAACCAAGATCTTTTATAACATCATCCCGTCAGGTCGGCAGAAGTGCTCGTCAATGTCAATGTAGTATATGGCTGTAGTTTTGAATATAAAATTGTTTTAATAAATAATTTATCATTTTTAATATATGAAATTGAATAAATGTATAATCCTGAAATGAATATATAATAACTTATAATATTATAGTGTTTTTTGACATGGTGTAATATAAAATACATGAACAAAGAATTGCAAAATGAATAGAAAATGAACATCAAAAATCCAACATATTTTTAAAAATACTTTATATAGTTTATTATTTTGTGTATATATTTTATTTTATATAAATAAATACTTATATATCAAATATAGATTCAAATATGTTTTTTTAATTAGTAATTTTTATAATTAATCATTTTACATTATTTTTTCTGCTAAAATAGAAGAAAACATTTTCTTGAAAAACAACACTTATTTATGCATTTTAATATTTATGAAATCTTTTTAAAAATGTATCACACATTTTGAATTTTCTCTTTTACATGACATAAATTATTCGGATCTGCATACTCCGGATACTTTTTAATATTATTTTAATATTGTCCGAAATTTGAGCAGTCTAAAAATAGTCTTCAAAATATCTACTTGAGTAATGTTCCTCTGCTTCAAGTGGATTTACATATCATCGTTTGCGCTTGGTAAATCTAACGTTCTTGCAATGCATTTAATGTAATAAATTGTTAAATATAATTCATATTTTAAACATTGTCTTTAACTATATAGAATATAAAGATAAAATCTTATGTATTGTATACATATATTAAGTCTTTCATATTGAGTGTCACATTTCGTATTCGGATATTTTCAACATGCTATAATAATACATTCTCAGTCAGTGATTCAGAAAACCCTTTTATACATTATATTAAGGAATCTCGAATATTTTTGCGATAAGATAATATTGATGAGTTAGTCGATATTAAATAATTTTCAATCCATGCAAAATTTTAACAGTTTTTTTATTAAAATAACATTTCAATCGATTTTTAAGAAAATACTTTTAAACGAAAATTAATTAAATGTTATATTAATTCATTTATTTATATTTGTATAACTGATTTTAATGTAAATAATTTTAATAAATCTAAATGTGAGTGAAGGCACTTGACTGAAGACTCTTATATGCAACACTCAGTTGAATCTGGCAATAATCACAAAACAAAGAAAGAGTTTGAATTTTAGCATTTGACGAAATAATTATATATTAAAGTAAATGTTCAAAATTTAATTAAACTTTATATTCATTTCATTTCATTTTAAATATCTAATATCAAAAAACTGCATTATCAATGTCAAGTATTGGAAATTAATATTATGAATTTATAACAAAATTTGTACTTCAAAGGTTCATTTAACACAACCGTACCTTCGATTTATCCGAGTAAATTATAATCTTATATTTGGAGATTGTAAAATGTCACATTAAATTGATTATGTATTTTATTAGCAAAATCAAACGAATAATTGAATTAATTTATCAAACTTATTGATTAGATTAATTGGTATATTTGATTAATATATAGTTGATCCAATAAAAAGATTTATTAGAATGTTCGATTAAACGCATTAATTACAATAATTAAACTGTTTACAAAATTAAAGATATTTTGTAATACAACTTTCCTTCAGTAAATTATTCTACAGGATGTTGTCTGTGCTAAATAGATATACTAATTTTGCTTCATATAAATTATTGTATTCACCTAGGAAAACTGGTCTATTAAGCATATTGGTATAATAGTTTGAATGCGCGCATCATCAACTCAAAACTCGATGTATCATCAATTCTAACAATACACTGTTCCAACATTGTAAATTATACAATTTTCAATTGTTTAACAACTCTCTCGCGGTATGAAACGCAAATTTCTTGTTTGCGTTTACAACCCAACAAGTCGATATTCCGTTTACATTATTTATTGTCACGTGTCATCATTTATTCCTAGGTCAGAAGGATGGAGTGGAATATATGAACGTGTATTTTAGACAATCCTTTTTGATAACAAATCGTGGTATTGTTTAAAAACCTTAAAGTATTAATTGAAATCATAGATTTAAATGATTTAAATTACTAGTCAAATTGATTATATTAATCATATTTTATAAACAATGTTGATCAATCCATTAAATATATTAGCTGGATTAACTGCATTTTCGATCCATTATGATCCAAGGTTTTAACTAATTATTTCATTACATTAGTGAAATTAGTTAGTTAGTTAACATCACTTTCGTGATCAAATTTCTAGCCTATAGGTTGGTTGCATTTTATCTACTTTAGAATGGTGTAGTCATCAATACAGATTAAATTTGATATTTGTTAAAATGTTGGATGAATTTAATTACGTACATAAGTTGTTATCGATAGTAGTTTTTTTTTACAAAATGGTTGGTTTAACAAATTAAACAAGTTCAGCATTTCTTGTTAGTTTTTGGATCGTATTGATCAAACAGGATTTAGTTAGTTAGAAATATTGTATAAACCCTATAACCACCGCGCCACATCTAATACCATAACCAGACTGTGTAACTGATTGTACTTGACGAAATTTATTTACGGTAATTTATGTAATCAGTAATGCCAACCACTAAACCTAGTTAGGATAATCAACTCAAAATTTTGAATATACATAGAAATGTAAAATTTGAATATAATTGACATCGTTCGATCGTTATGAATTATGATTATGAGTTATGAACAATTGTCGTTAGTCTAACAATGATTCGTTTTCCAGATCACAAGGATTCCGTGAAATGTACAAATGCAAGTATAAGCGAAGCTTTGGGAAAAGGTGGCATGATTGGTACGATCCTGATATCATCGGCAAATATAGGCCGTGTGCCTGCAAACGCATTTTCAACGCAGAGCAAAACTCTGTCATCGATTAATCTTCATAACTGCGGTATTCATAACATTGATCCGGATGCGTTCGCCAACTTGTCACAACTGAAAAAGCTCAGTCTACCGAACAACAAAATCAGCGAAGTTAATCCATCCTGGTTCGTCGGCCTACTGTCCCTCGAGCAACTTGATCTGTCCTTCAATGTGATTCGCACGATCGATGCCGCGGTTTTTGCCAAGCTGGCCAACCTCCAGAGACTCAATCTCAATGAAAACAAACTTGAGTGCCTGCAGCCGAAAGATCTTGAGATCATGCGAAATCTTGCCAAAATTCGAATTGAGGGCAACCATCTTACGTTCCAATGTCGCGCCAAGGTAACGCGCGCCTTTGCTCTCTGGTCCATTCAAGAAATCGCCTCGCGTTATATTTTTGTCACAACAAAATCGATATTCCATTTCGTTTCAATGAGCCCGCTTAACAAATCTTCCGAAACTAATATATGTAAGCATTTCTGCTTCGCATGCAAGATGATTCTCACTTGTGGATCAAGTTCAGGGTATTTTATTTTGACGATGCAATTTATTTTACAATGTTTATCATATTATTTCTATGAACAAAAATGATTTTGATGTGGGTTTCTGGATTAAAGAATTGAATTACTGCAAATTTGATTATTTGCAAACTGAAATGCAGTCAAAATTCAAATATCATTTGTTAAGACCTAATTGAATAGTTAGATCAACCTAATGATTTATTTTCAATATTTCCACAAATTACAAACAGTAATGTCCATTTTTAAATAATTAAAACGCTTGTGAATTTAATCTATTCAATGACTAAAATAAATTTCATTCGCTTTAAAAAAAAAATTTAAAACACCTTTAAAAAATATTCAATAAAAGAATTACATGATATTGGATAACTAATAATGATTCAATGTATAACACAAAAATTTATTGGCCAATGAATTGCAAAAGAATGTTTTATTTAAAGCGAATAAAAACTAATTGAATACAATTTTGCTACTGTAATGTCATGTTTGAGCCAAATGACCATGTTAATTGAACCAAAAAAGTTTGAGCCAATTCAATAATAATAAGGACATTTCAGATAACCCGTTGGTTTGTGGACCGTGGAATCAATTACAAGGGCGGATTGGACAAGCGCGAGAGTACGCTAGATGGCATTCTTTGGCAATGTGCTTTCAACGATGCCGTGGTTCAAGAATCTGAATTGCTGATGAAGGAATGTGTTCTGCTCAATTTGTACAACCAATTGCAATCGGCCTTGATAACATCTGACTCTTATCAGACTGTTTCAGCCGAATGCATCAACGAGAGAAACATTGTAACGCAATGCATAAAACGATCTGAAAAGACGTCTGTCACAAACGGTCAGGCTGTGAGATACTTATTGTCGGCGCTTGGCAAGTAGTTTGTATCACAATACAATTTTCATTTGTAATGCATCCATTGTGAGCGTAACTGAATAATACCTCAACATTGTTCAAACACACAGCTCTTTCATTTCCTGCAATTATATCAAATGTCCTTTGAAAGTTTTCCTGTTTTCTGTCTAACGTTGTCATTTAACGGCAAAGATAAAGATTACGTGAAGTGACATTTTATTGAATCATAATTTTGAATGAGAGTATGATGTAATTAAAAAAAACAGCCACACACTAATTGTTTGGCTGTTGACCAAAAGGTCTTACATAATATAGAATATCTGGTCTCAAAAGCAAGCAATTTAGTTATGTTTGACTTAAAATTAGCTGTGAATAGATCTCTTCATTTACTTTTAATTACTTTGGTGGATGTAGATATTTCATTCAAATTCAGTCAATTGTACTACAAATTAACTATACAATAAAATAATAATAACTTCAATTTATAATCAAGTTTAACAAACATTTCTGCATTTGTATTAACATTCCATTAAGATTTACACATTACACTTCGTAATTACAAGGATTACATAATGTTTAGATGATTGTTTGGATATGCTTTTAGCAGCCATTAGCATTATATACGTTGTTTCCACATTTACTAACTTTTTATTGAACTCTAAGCCAAAGTTCGTTAAATGTTTATGCAACGTTTTGCACTGTCAAGGAGGAATAAATATAAGTAAAGTGAGGTGTTGGTTGAGAATTCATGATAAGTTGTCCCATAAACATAGACAACACATACGCAAAAATATAAAATAAGCAATGAAAAAGATTGATTTATTATGAAAAAAAATTTATATGATTACACAATGGCGTGTAATCTGCTTCCGGTTTATCGCTGATACGCAGATAAACATACAATCTTTCATACATGCAAATATAATAACGTCAGTTATAAAAGAGTAAATATCTCTGAAAGAAAAGTTCGACATAAAAGTTTATTGGTGATTTTAATTAAAAATCTTTGTTGCAATCAACTTCGTTTAAAAAATGAACAAATTAAAGAAATATATATAAAAACAGAAACAAATTGTTTTGATTGATTTTTTAACAAATGTTTAGATTGATATTTTAGCTTTGTTTATAGAAAAAATATATATATTTTGTTCGCTATTTTTTAAAGCAAACATTCATATTTTTTATTATATATAGCTTGTATGATTTATCAATAGACAATTTATGAGTGCAATCAATACCAAACGACATCAGTACAATTCCTCATTCTATTGAAAATACATCTGACCATTATAATCTGTATTAGTGGGAAGGGTTGTTAACGAAATTGAGAATATTTTGTCCATTTTTCGGATCGATTTTGACTGATCGACTCAATTCGTATATGAATGCTGATTTTTATTGATAACTATGTGTATGCAATTATATGAATCCAATTTTTTGTATTTTTTATTATTTTCGTCCATTTCGTTAGCAGTATTCCGATTCAGTCGCTTTTAAAAAACGTATTCATATATACAACATGATTTAATTGAAATGACTTTAATGGAATTAACAAAATTCGAAATAAAACTTGAGATGAAACATTTTCTTTCAGAATTGTAACACATTAAGAAACTTGACGTAGTAATCAATTTCAATTACAACATATTTTGCAAATTCCAAACAAATTGGTTCTACAATAAATGAATAATTAATTTCGGTTTTAAAGCTAATGCATTATTTATTCACATTGATCAAATAATTTATTTCAATTACGTCGCGCGAAATTAAATTATTACAAACAAATAGATTATTCTGTCTGTTTGACATAACATTTTTGCATTTCGAAGTATTTCAATAGAAACCAACATAGTAGAAATCTTTGAAATATACGATTACAAATATATCCAGACAAATATTGATGATTTATATTTTGCGAATTAATTATTCGTAAAAAAGAAAAAATTGTGCATGCTCGGTAAACTCACCGGAAGAAGCACTGCCGCTGGGTCGCAACGACATGCCGATGGATGAAATTTGGTCGGCGAAGTATTCATTGTGTCCATCTCGATTTTCGGAACGTTTGTCCGGCATAATAATTATATTAATATGAAAATTGTCTCGTCGACGTATTAAAAGGTATTACAACGGCAGCACATTTTTTTATAGCGCCAAAAATGACGTTTGCTGTTAATCTATGCATTTACTGTGCATCAACTACATTAATTGATTTTCCTGCAAAAATAGTCTTCGTTTAGAACGTTTTAATTCTTGGATTAACTTTTTTCTGCCTTTTTTGCTGACTTTCTGATTGGAAACTTAAACTTGGTTATTTCAAGTATAAAAGTTTATTAGACTATAAATAACCGAACTTTATTCTAAATGTTTAAATTAAACAATTTGTTGAAAAGTTTTGTTTAAAGTAACTTTTGATAAACTGCTTTTATTCCATTATTTGTTTAGTATTTTTTTCGGAATTCTTATTTATTATTTCATTTAAGGTATTTTACTTAATTCGATGCCAATGAAAGTATAAGTGTTACAGTTCGCAACTATTTATATCTACGTGGCAATAAAAAGTGACTGACGTAAAACCTAAATTCAATTCTTTTATCTAATTTCTATCGTCTTTAACACCCCTTGTGCACGTCCAAGAACTGTTTACCATTCTATTCACAGCTACCAGCCACTCCACCCTCAAAATCCGTTTCCCTCCTTCCACTTCTTCAGCGTCTTTACTTCGCAAAGCACGAAAAACTTTTTTGTCTACTAAGAAACAAGTAATAGTGAAGGTTTAAAGTAAAACCTGTCACGTAGAACTTCTTTCTGATGTATATATAGCAGGTTTCACATACGTGCACAAATATTAGCATACTAATGCAACCGTGTACTTAACAACATATCTGCGGTTCAACAGATTTCGGAAAAGAAAGAAATACAAAAAGTTAAAGTGCTATTTTTTATTACGTTGAGTAATTAATTTTTTTAAATTGAATACAAAATACAAATTAATATATAAATATATAAAGTATAATACATTGCGAAATAGTTTGGATCATTTTCAACCAGTGGACAAAGTATTACTTCATTGTAAATGTGCCTAAAACATTTGTTCCATGTCTTAAATTAACTGTCACAAAAATGTTTATTTTCCTCTCTCATAAACGGACATTTCTGATCGAACTTATAAATAATCCCTGTGTCCACTTCAAAGTTGCAACTCCTGCTGTAATTTACCATACAAGGTATATCAATAATTGTAACTTTTCTCGTTCTTTTTTTTCGTGTAGTTTTTTTTTCTAACGAGGCATTGATTTGGAATGGAAAAATGTGTGCCAAGTCTACTCGTGACCTCGCTTGGACTCTCGACCTTTTTGACGCGGATATCCTTCACTGACATTATTTTGTGCTAACGATCCTTTTGGTCACAATGATAAAGGGACGAGACGTGGCGGGAAAAGGGATGCGGGAACAGGATAAAGGGGGCAGTGTTTTTGGATGGGTGTACGTAGTGCACACGAGCTCATGATTATGCATAAGGCGGCGCTACACCGCGCTCTAAGTCGCTCCGTATTGATTCAGCACGTCTCACGTTGTGCTCTGCCGAATGCACTGGATAAATAATTTATTCTAATGTATTGCACATTGTCCATGATACATTGCTTTGGCGAGCTTTACGTGGTATGCTGTGTTTGCCCCCGTGTTTCTAATTGCCGAGCGAACATTCATCAACGCTCATTATTCTCTGTTTGTTTATTTGCGTGTGCAAGATGCTACATGGGGAACATCGGGGGATTCATTTTGTTGATAATGTCGGACGATAAGCTCGTTTTCGGACTCTGTGAGTGATAGTAAGAGATGGATAACCAGTCGGCTTTGCGAATTTTCCAGCAGTTATTATTTATCGTTTAAGTTGTACAAGATGGTTGGAATGATTAAAACTGACTGACTAAAGCGTAGAGTGTGGATGTTTTATGTCATGTTACATTAAAACTTTAAATAAAATTACACTGACAATCATAAAACCTGAAAATGTACAATTTTCAATTGAATTATTACTGTTTTTAATAGCATTCTGAATCCATCGGCAAAAAATCATCAAATTTTCCTGTTAAAAACAATAATTTATGAAGAAAATAACGTAAATATTTACTAAAATAACTTTCATTTTTACTGTTTTTCACAGCAAAATTGATGATTTTTTGCCGATGGATTCGGAATGCTATTAAAAAGAGTAAAAATTCAAGATCTTTGATTGTCAGTGTAGAAGTTGGAATTATTTTGTTACCTTATCAGTTTGTAATAAACTCAGTGTTAATTTGTAGACAAATTTTACAAAATAAGTCGAAAAGTATTGTGATTATATGTTTTGCACACAATTTTTGAGTTAAAAGTTAATTAACTGTAATTTCAAAGTGTATCATTTTTTTATTCGAATCCTGCACGGAACATTGTATTCAGTACGTTGTATATAGAGTATATTATTCAACAAAGGAGTTGCATAATCTTGTGCAGAATGCAATGTTGTTCTGGTTTCAGATAAAGAAAATTACTTTTTCCCCGTTTTTTCATAAATTAAATATGGGCTAAGTATTGCTAAGAATTCCACCTGGAATGTTATCAAAAATGAATTAATAATAAGCAAAATGATTGATGCGAAATGTAAAGTATACATTTTAGATTTTTATCAATAGTGCTATATGTTAATAAATCAAGCATATATAAAATTTCTTTGAAATGTAAATGTAAAGACTATCATTATTTTTGTAATTACTTTTGAAATTCATTGTTTTGGATTTTTATACTTGTAAAATAATTTAAATTTTGTATTTTGCAAAAATTTGTAGCAAAAATGTATTATGTCTTACGTTATTATTTTTTAACATTTTGGATCAAACATTTTTTTTCTTACATTCGATTACAAATATTGCATTATAAATTGTAAAAAGAATGCACTTTTATTAAACAAAATTATTGGAAAATTTGTTTGCAAATATGTAAAACTGATATAACATATATGGATAGATATTTTATTTCACTTGATTTTCGTAAATGTGAAGAGCACATTCGGTTTAGGATGACCGAATTTTCGAATCCATGAGTACACATTTTTTCCCAATAAACTTGTTGTTTTTAAAGTGACATATTTGATTCTGTTGCAATTAAGAAATAATTTTATTTTTTTAACAATTATATAACAACAAACTATTGTTTATTCGATACAAAACGATGCATGTTATTAAAATAATTGTTACAATACAAGAAAAAATGAGATTTAAATGATTTATTTATCTTACATTTTATATGCAAGTATATAAATAAAAAAAACAATAAAGAAACATAAAAATGTAAAATGCAAAAATGATTAAATGTAAAATCATATAAAGAGTTTATAAACAATGAATGAGTAAATAAAAAATATACGAATAAAGTAAAAAATATGAAATCTACAGAAAATCAAAAATACAGGAAAAATTGTGAAACAAGTTTTATCCATTATATCCATATTATCAAAATTATTTTAAATGTTTATACCATTCCAGAAAAACTATTTCACAATTATATTACAGAAAATTTTCCTGTCATTAAATTTTGAATTCAATGTCAATAAACATAATTTGATCTTCAAATTATTCTTGCTCGATTTAAACTTTAATGCATGACTTTAACATTTATAAATTCAGTGTGCCAATCATTCGGAAATTTTCTTAATTTCCTTGTTTTAATGGACTTCAACGACTGCGTAACTTTTTTCACATCGAATTCGTTTAACGTTTGTTCTGCTCGCAATTTCATTTTTTCAAATTTTATCACGTCATGTAAATTTAACACAATTTTGTAAAAACCAGACAATTTGTTATACATCTCTGATATTTGTTTGGCATTTTATTTATTATTTTAACTTTCTTGCATTTATTGTTATCACAAAGAAAATTTACTTAGAAAAATAAACTGGCTAGGTATATTTTATGCCAAAGAATAAGCTATATTTAACTCATAATATGTAACGTCGTGAAAATATTGGTATAAAACATTCAATCCTTCAAAACTTTACATGTGTGTTATTAAATATTCGCTAGCAATAACTGTTATAGAATGCAACAGTAAGAAATATTTGCATTTGTTTGAGAAAACAATTAATCTGAAATGGAAAACAAATTGTATTTCTTTATTGTATTTTTTAATGTAAAATAATGATTCTAAAAAGAAACTTCTCTTTAAAACTCAAAAGTCTTTTATCTTTCATTCTCTTAAGTTCCCAAGTGAGAATTGCATACGGGGTCAGTAATGGCCGAGTACGAATTTCCAGCGTACGGTACTGTGATGTTGTACTAATACAGTAGCGGAACAACGACGGAATGATGGAATCGGCCCAAGACTTGGAAAACAGTACCGATTTATCATACTGGTACGGTACATATTTACAGTACTAAAACAATATGATTATATTGTACTGATTTTGTACTGGATTACAGTACTGGTCCATACACAAAAAAAATTGATTTCGTAATGACTGTTATTTATAATGTGATACATTTTTTACATATCTTCACTTTACCGCATTTTTTTTTATATATATTGCGCATATCTTCGTACATACTACCCATCACTCAAATCTTAACTATAAACGCACATTTATATACATATATACATATAAAGTAGAATCGCTGTTCGAGAAAACATCGCCGTCGCTTGGATTTGAACATACATTTCCAGATTTCGAAGTACCAAGTAGAACCTAACGCTTACCCACTACGCTATGACC